>NDXB01015829.1:0-21643 GCA_002631895.1 Agapornis roseicollis | reverse complement strand
GTTTGTGCCCTGAGGCTTCTCCAGTGGAGGCCGTGCAGGAGGGCACTGAGGAACTGCTCCTCTTTCTCTCAGAACCACCAGCTGCAATCAGCAATTGCTGAGGCCGAGGAGCGGGGTGAGATGGCCCTGAAGGATGCCAGGAGGAAACTGGAAGAGCTGGAGTGTGCCCTGAGCAAAGACAAGGAGGAGCTGGCTCGCCTGCTGAAGGAATACCAGGAGCTGCTCAACATCAAGATCGCCCTGGATGTTGAGATTGCCATGTACAGGAAGCTGCTGGAGGGAGAGGAGAACAGGTAAGAGCTCCTGTCATTTGTCCTGGCTGAGGCATTCCCTGGGATAGGTTGAGCCCATTTAATCTTGGAATCTTCCAGTCTTCCCTCAAGTTTTTAAGCCTCAAATAGCAAGGAGGCCCCCACAGGGAATGCTCCTCATTGGTTCTGGTTATGTTAAATGCAACAGGAGATAAGAGGAGCACTTGGAGGTTGTATGGAGCTGAGCTGCTGTCTATTAGATCACATTTTCATACTTGTGCTCCTTTCCCTACACAGGCTCTGTTTCGACAACCCATCCAACGTCAATGTCTGTAAGTATCTGCCCATCTTCTCTGCTGCAGGTTGGCTTTTACCTGGGTTTCATGAGGGGTCACAGAACCATAGAACAGTTTGGGTTGGAAAGGACCTGAAGCTCCTCCAGTTCCAACCCCCCTGCCATGGCCAGGGACACCTCACCCTAAACCAGGGCACCCAAGGCTTCATCCAACCTGGCCTTGAACACCCCCAGGGATGGACNCTGCCATGGCCAGGGACACCTCACCCTAAACCAGGGCACCCAAGGCTTCATCCAACCTGGCCTTGAACACCCCCAGGGATGGACCATTCCCAACCTCCCTGGCCAACCCATTCCAGTGCCTCAGCACCCTCACAGCAAGGAATTGCTTCCTTAGCTCCAATCTAAACCTGCCCTGGTTCACTTTGAACCCGTTCCCCCTTGTCCTGTCCCTGCAGTCCGCAATGAAGCGCCCTCCCCAGCATCCCTATAGGCCCCCTTCAGACCCTGGAAGCTGCTCTGAGGTCTCCACGCAGCTTCTCTGCTCCAGCCCCAACGTTCCCAGCCTGGCTCCTATGGGAGCTGCTCCCGATGCTCACTGAGCGTGTCCTTGTCTTGCAGCTGTGGTAGGCAAAGGCTCCGTGGTTGGAGGCAGACCCTGTGGCTTCGGCCCCAGCAATGGCTTGGGAGGAGGAGGAGGAGTGTGCGTGGTGGGAGCACCAAACATCATCGGAGCCAACTGTGGCTTGGGAGGAGGGATCCTCACCAGCGGCTTCTCCTCGGGAAGCGGGAGGATTTGCAACCCTGGAGCTGGCAACTTCATCCCCGGGCCCGGCTCCTCCTCGGTGCGGAGATGCGTCACCACCACCACAGTCAAATCCTCGGGTGTCAAATACTGAGCCCTGCCCTCGCCCCCCACCAAGGAGAGCAGCCCCGTCCCCTCCTCCGCCCGCAGCACAGCCCAGCAATGAAAGGAGCTGTTCCCCCTATAGCTCAGAAGCCGCCCTGCCCAAGGAGAGGGGGTCTGGGACGGAACGCAGCTCCAATCTGAGCCCCAGGGGTGGGAGATCTCCCCTGTGCGTTCCAGCGCCCATCTGAGCATCCCTCGCTGTGCTGCTCCCTGCTTCCCCCTGGTTGCTGCTGTGGCTGAGGAGGAGCGCGTCGGGAATGGCTCTTTCCTGTCCCTTGCCAAGGTCCCTTTTTCGACGGCCGCGTGTCCCTTGCGCCTCCGCGTGTCCCGCATGTCACCCACGTGCTTGGGTCAGCTCCATCAGGCACCCACATAAGCAGAAGCAGCGTGATAATGGCCCATAGTCAGAGTTGGGAGTGAGGAACAGGTCTCTGAGACGTCCACCTGGCCTTGGTGGAGTCATTTGGCAGCTTTAGTGTTTTATAGATCCCTTTCCCTCTTCTTCACCCCTGACGCATGCATGGCCTTATTGCAGCGCTTCCGCCGCGTGCTCCCTGCTGCATGGCTGCTTCCTGCCAGCACCCCTCTCCCCCCAGTTCTTCATTACCAATAAACTGCAGACAGATGAAAAGACCTCTTTGTGTTGTCTCATCAACATCATGGTCCCCAGGGGAGGGAGAACACCCTCTGCTCTTCTCCGTAAGGGATGGCAATGGTGCCTTCTCCGTAAGGGATGGCAATGCTGCCTTCTCCGTAAGGGATGGCAATGGTGCCTTCTCCGTAAGGGATGGCAATGCTGCCTTCTCCGTAAGGGATGGCAATGGTGCCTTCTCCGTAAGGGATGGCAATGCTGCCTTCTCCGTAAGGGATGGTAATGCTGCCTTCTCCGTAAGGGATGGCAATGGTGCCTTCACCATAAGGAATGGCAATGGTGCCTTCTCCGTAAGGGATGGCAATGCTGCCTTCACCATAAGGAATGGCAATGCTGCCTTCACCATAAGGAATGGCAATGGTGCCTTCTCCGTAAGGAATGGCAATGGTGCCTTCACCATAAGGAATGGCAATGGTGCCTTCACCATAAGGAATGGCAATGGTGCCTTCACCATAAGGAATGGCAATGATGCTCTGTCCCATGGTTCAAATCACTGAGCACCAAGAACTGCCCAGCTGAGGTGAGGAGGAGGAGGATGGCTCTTCTCCCTCCTCCTGCTCCTCCATAGTGGACTCCCCATCTCTGTGTGGGGTGGGAGAGCCATGGCTCTGAGGAGTGTGGCACAGGAAGGGGACATGGGATGTCAGCCTGGTGGCCACGAGGTGAGGGGATTGGGCTCATTCCACACAGAGCAGGATGAAGTGTCCAGCCCTCAGCTGATGGGTGCCACAGGAGCAAGGCAAGCAGGGCCACCAGTGGGGACACTCCAGTATCTGAAGGGGGCTACAAGGATGCTGGGGAGGGAGCTGCATCAGGGACTGGAGCCATGGGACAAGGGGTGATGGGGTCAGCCTGGAACAGGGCAGTTCAGGTTGGAGATAAGGAAGCTCTTCTCTGTGAGGGTGCTGGGACACTGGGATGGGTTGGACTGGGGTGGTTTGAACATGGGCATTGGGATGTGGTGGTTGGATTGGGGTGGTTTGAACATGACCATTGGGATGTGGTGGTTGGATTGGGGTGGTTTGAACATGACCATTGGGATGTGGTGATTTGAATGTGGCTTTTGGGATGTGGTGGTTTGAACATGGGCATTGGGATGTGGCAGTTTGAACACGGCAGTTGGGATGTGGTGGTTAGACTGGGGTGGTTTAGACATGGCCTTTGGGATGTGGCCTTTGGGATGTGGCCTTTGGGATGTGGCCATTGGGATGCGGCAGCTGAATTAGGCCTGGTTTGAACATGGCTGTTGGGATGTGGCAGTTGGATGGCGTCAGTTTGACTGTGGCCACCGGGACGTGATGGTTGGAGGACACCAACCAGAGGTCTGCAGAGGGAAGAGCGGTTCTCCTCCAGCCTGGGCTGGCACGAGGGCAAGCAGCACCATCTACCTGACGCGCCGGGCTCTTACATGGCCACCAGCACCTGAAGATGCTGCACGGACACAAATTACTCATGAAGCAAAGCGTGAGACAACCTGGAACCTGCTATTACAGCTCCAGGTTAGTCATTAGACCTCATAAATAACACCCCATTGCAACCAGATTAATTCGGTTAACGCTGGGCTGGGCTCTCCTGCAGCGCTGGAGGGGGGTGGGTGAATCCACCCTGGCTGCACTGTGTGTCCTGGTGCTGGTCAGGTGGAGGTATGGACGTGGAGAAGATCCATCTCGCAGAGGCCTGCCCATTGAAGTGAAACGAGGAAGAAATGATGGCTCTTATTGGAGCTATTGCCCCATCCCGGGCAGTGTGCAAGGCCAGGCTGGACAGGGCTTAGAGCAAATGGGTCCATGGCAGGGGGTTGGGATTGGATGAGCTTTAAGGTCCCTTCCAACCAGAACCCGTCTGGGATTCTATGATTCCAATGGTACTTTCATGCTGTTGATCTTTTCCCCCACATATTCTTCCAGTTGACTCCTCACCTGGTGTTTATAGGAGGCTGTGATGTGCCTCATGCTCTTGCTTGCCTAAACAATGACACTTCTGATTCTCAAGTGTATGGATCGGGATGGGAGACACCAAGAAGGCACCTCCTCCTTCCTCACCCCAGCAAGGACTTCAAGGGCAGACCAAGGTGGTGCAGAGCCCTAGAGCATCCCTGGGGACTTCCTTGGGAGGATGGCAGAGAGGGGGAAGATCTGCAGTGTGCTGAACCCTGGGAGGCCCCGGCTGCAGGCTGCATCCTGCAGGAAACCACTGGCTTTTAGGAGCAACCTGAGTTTTCCCTGGAGATTTGCCAGGCTCTAACACACCGTTTATCTTCCCCATCTGCTGTGCTCATGGAAAAGGCAGTAACATTAATTGCCCAAGCGCCTCATGCTTGAATGGAGGCTGCCCTTCATCTTGCTTGCTCCTGTGGACCTGTTTGCAGCAAGGGGCCTGTGTTGCTTCAAATGAGTGAATTCCCTTGCGGAACAGCCACAGTGTGACCAAGTGGCGACGCTTCCCCAGTGTTTCTAGGTGGAGCCGATGCCATTTTGGACAGAAAGGGTAAAAACCACTGAATTATTGTGGGGTTTGTTGGTTTGTAAGGTCTGGTTTTAAACTGCGTTTAAACCACAACAGGAAAAGGCACAATCTGTGCTGATACAAAACCTGCCCCAGGAGCCTCCCTGCGCTCGGGCTGGGGGCTCTGGGCCCCTGCCTGCATCCTCACATCACTTTTGGCTTGCTGAGATTGGAGCTCACCATGAGGTGGCCGATGTCTTACTCCTGGTTCTACCACCGAGTCTCCATCACTGAGTCGGGGCAACCTGGGGTTGTGAGGTGCAGGCTGGGGTGATGGGTCTGCCCAGCCACCAAGTGTGGGTCTAGTGCAAGACCCACACGCCCTATGGCTTGGAGGGCAGTTGGGTCCCACCGATGGACACTCTGCGTTCCATCAAGCCTTGCTGAGGTGGAACACAAAGAAGATCTCAAAAGGCAAAAGCAAAACTGGGTGGATTCTGCAGAGCCCTTTGGGAGCCAAAGAAGGGCTTGGCTGTGCCCTGGAGGAACAGCAGGACTCACTGAGTGTGAAGATAGCCCTGGACATTGAGGTTGCATGCACAGGATGCTGCTGGAAGCAGCAGAGAGCAGGTAGGTGCCTATCACATAACCTGGTTCAAGGTGTGACTGGTGCAATATTCTTTGCATTAGAACACAGAAAGCAATATAACAGGTGCAGTATTTTATGAGCTTACTGGGGAATGAATCTGGGTGGCATTCTATTGGCTGCAATTAGAGCTGTAATGGGCTTTTAATTGTTACTAATCATGTTTATTTATGGGAGGGCCTCAGGAGCTACCAAGATTGCTTCCCTTTAGCTGATCACTGTGCAAATATGGAGGAGACTCACCCACTCTGTAGCTGTGTTGGGCAGCTGGTGCGTAGGGAACGTTTGCTTTTAGCAGTGGTAAGGCTCTGCTTAGAGGACGGAACGTTGTCTCCCGAGAGGTCATCTGCATCCTGGACACTGCTCTTTACACGGCACCCATCTCCTGAGCAGCTGGAGCCTTCGTGGTCCTGAAGGATACGTTCAGGGCAATGGAACTGAGGTGCAGAGAGGTTATGGGAGGTTAATGTGGAAATCAGCATCCTTCAGTCCCTTATTTACACTTCAAACAGCAACAGCAACACCCCCGGCTCATTCGTCTCCAACTCGACTTGCCTAAGTTCAAAGCTCACAAGAAAACCCGCTGACCTCAAGAGGGAGACTGAAGTCAGCATCTCCTGGAAGCAGCCACAACCGCAACCATCTGGGCTTGGGAGGAGCTTTAGAACTCAGCAGTCAGAGACCTAAGAGCTTTAAGCAAACACATCGACAACCGTGCCTAAAGCTACCAAAGAGACGCAGCAAAGGAGCAAAGCGGAGCTCTCCGTGTGCCTTGCAAGCTGTGCTGCTGCTCAGGATGCTGAGGTCCTTCCTTTCTTGCCTCTTCACATCCTGGCGGCTCTTCCCTTGGATTCAGCATAGGAGGTTTTGCTGTTGGTCTCCATGGATGCCTTGTGCCAGCAAAGGTCAATCTTGCTGGTTGACTTCCTGGGAGCCAAAGAGAGCATCGTTTAGGGATTTACATCATCTTCACATCATCTTCACATCATCTTCACATCATTTTCACATCACCTTCACATCATCTTCACATCATTTTCACATCACCTTCACATCATCTTCACATCATCCTTACATCATCTTTACATCATCTTCACATCATCTTCACATCATCTTCACACCATCTTCACATCATCTTCCCATCATCTTCCCATCATCTTCCCATCATCTTCCCATCATCTTCCCATCATCTTCACATCATCCTTACATCATCTTCACATCATCTTTACATTGTCTAGGGCCTAAATCTGGGCCCTCCATCCAAGCTAATATTCACTTCAGCCTTGATTGTAAAGAATGTGCCAAGGGCCTTTCACCCCAGCCTTCTCCTTTGGTGCCAGCCCTGCTCAAACCCCATGCTGCTCCCATGTTCGGTGTCTCTGAACAGAACATCTGCTCCCACATGGCAGAGACCTGGATGGATGGGAGCACTGGGAATGGGTGCACCTCCAGCTCCCTCCCGGCCACGTTTCAACCAGGGCTTTCTCAGCTAAAGCTGGGACAGGTAGAGCAGGATTTGCAGCAACCACATCGTGTCTGGTGCTGACAGCAAACCTTCCTCCTCTTCTTCCTCCCACCCACTCCAGCTGGGGCTTCTCTGCCCTTCATCCTCCTGCTCCCAAACTCACGAGTTATACCCTAAGAGTGAGCTGGAATTCCTTTAGGTTTACACTCCTAGTCCCACAATCCACATTTCCCGACCAGCTCTAGTGCTGGTGACCATCAGGCCTGGATGAAAGCCTACATGGCATGGAAACATCCCCTTTTAACTAGAACTATGGGTAGAAGCAAGTCCCCATCTCCTGTAGCCTGGGGAGCAGGGCTTGATGCACAGCCCTGATGAAGGTCAGGTAGACATGGCCGCAAAGTGCCACCGGAGGGGTTGCAGCCTGGCCCCGAGACACTGCCCCATTGTCACCCACAGCCTGCTCTTGTCCTCAATGACAAATCGAAGTCCCTTTAAATTACCCATGAGGCTGAGATGGGGATTTGAGGTCGTGCATTCAAACAGCACCTGGAGGAAGGACCTTCCTCAGGGCAGTCACAGCCCCATGGGATAGGAAAGGAAAAGTGTTGGGCTGTGTTGGCCAATGACCGGGGTTGTGGCAGGGCTGCCTGAGCTGCAGCTCCTCTGCCTTGCCTCATCCCTACAGGGCTTGAGATGGGGCCAGAATCAATCGAAACAGGAGCTGGTGCTCGTCTCAGGCTTGGTCCTGGGGATGCTCAGACCTCAGCCTCCCTCCCTCCTATTGGAAAGCCCTGCAATAAGTTCCCTCTTTTCCTGTTGTGCTCAGAGCATCCTTTGGGCTCCGTGGCTGTTTTCACACCTGGGTGTCCAGCAGACTGCTGCTCTGGATGGGTGCAAACCCCAAGCACCACAAGAGGGCTCAGGAAAGCTTGTCCCGTGGATGCTGTTATTCCTGCTGCAGAGCTAATGACAGCAATGGAGCTTCCAGTAGCTCAAAAGAGTGATTGACTCAATTGATCACCAAATCTGACCTTGATTGGGCTAATTATCGGCTCCAAGTCAATTGGGAGGCCAGCCCAGGTGATACGTGATGGGGTGTGGTGGCCTTGCCAGATGTGATGACACTGAGGACCCACTTCTGCAGGTAATCACCTTGTTTACCAGATCCTGAGCATCTGCCGGGATGATTTCCAGCTGTTTCAGCTTCCCGTGCCCAGGGATGTTATTAAAATTGCTCTCAGTAATTAAAGGCACCTTTGGTGTTTGCCAAACCACTCTGAAGTCCTCTACCTCTGCTCTCGGACCGAGGGAAGCAGTCCCCATGGTCCCAAACCCATAGAGAGGATGGGGCGAGCGCTGATTGCGGTGTCAGCTACTGCAGTTCCAACAGCTCCCTTTCCTTATTCCCACCGTACAGCAAGAAGCTGCCGTCACGTTTTTCCTCCCTTTTTACCATGGATGCTGCATACGTTGACTGCTTTCCAGCTGGGAAGCAGCTGCACATCGAAAACCAGCCACGTTTCCTCCTGACACCTTTCCAATCCCAACTATTCCATGAGTCTATGACACCTGGTGCGCGTAACCCGGAGCTCAACCCCGTTTCCTCCTCATCCTCATTCTTCTCCTTGTTTGCTCTGCAGGCTTTATCTCCTCTCCACCTAAAAACCCTTTGGAGATCTCATCTCTGCCTCTCTCCAGCCCCACACGCCCCAGCTCGAGGGCATCAGCTGCAGCTTTGCTGTGTGTGGAGGAGCCAGGGCTTGCTCAGCCTTGAAGAGATCTCAGGGATACCAGAGTGTGATGGAGGTGTTAGGTTAAGCCAATAAAGGGGGGGAAAAGCTTCAGCCACTCCCCGCAGTGGTTACCAATGACAGCAACAGGAAAATGACTTCATTATTCTCACCCATGGCGTTAAATTGGGACTTTCACATCCTTGCAGGGGAAACAGGAGACCGGCAGCTACCGTAATTACGATGAGTACTTTCTGAGTAGATCATTTAATGCTCCAGGTGGCTACAAGCAAGTTGGGCTCTTATTTACCTTCCTGTTAGCCCAGAACAATTAGCCATTTGTTAAAGTAGCCATTAGTCATTTGTTAACGGGATGGCAAAGTCAAGTGATGTTTTGGTTTGCATTAGAAGGATCCTTGCTGGTCCAGACCTGAGACTACGATCAGGCCTTACCACAGCTCACCCCTCTCCCCATGCCAAGTGTTTCCAGCAGGCAAAGCAAGCGTGGGGGGAGAGATCTCCCCCTAGAAATAGGGACCTGCCCCACAGCAGGGGGAATTCATCCTGCCTAAGCCAGTGTCCAAGATCTGCCATGGAGCCAGGCTGGGAGAGCTGGGCTGGGGCAGCCTGGACAGGAGAAGGCTCCTGAAGGGGAGACCTGAGAGCAGCTCCAGGGCCTAAAGGGGCTGCAGGGAACCTGGAGAGGGGCTTGGGACAAGGGATGCAGGGACAGGGCAAGGGCAATGGCTTGAACCTGCCCGAGGGGAGACTGAGATGGGCTCTTAGGCACAAGCTGTTCCCTGTGAGGGTGCTGAGGCGCTGGCCCAGGGTGCCCAGAGGAGCTGGGGCTGCCCCATCCCTGGCAGTGCTCAAGGACACAGGGGCTTGGAGCACCCTGCTCTGGTGCAAGGGGTCCCTGGAGCTGGATTGGAGCTGGAGGAGCTTTAAGGCCCCTTCAACCCAACCCATTCCATCATTCCATGATCCTATGATGTCAGGGGCTTCCCAGACCTCCTCTAGTTACAAATTCCTTGTCATGAACGCTCGGTGTTCTACTATAAAGAGTTGGGAACTCGTGTAACTCTCAACAGGGCTTCATTTCTGTGCTCTAATTGCAACCTTCAGTCTCTCCCAGACATAGGTGAGGGAAACTCCATCTGACCTGTGTGTACCACAGATCCCATCCATGGGATCGTATTCCAGCTCCCAAGTGTCTCTGTAAGAAGGACAATGTGCTCTTGCAGACAAGGTGCTCTCCAGGCTGGGGAACCTCAGAGTTAAAGGAGCAGAACCTGTGGCTGCCTTCACTGGCCACAGGCAGAGGTTGGTGTTAGCTGCTGGGATGGAAGGTGGGAGAAAAGGAAAGTCTGTGGGATGAAAGGCATCTTTATTAGTGCTCTGCGTGATCTCAATCCCGTTTTCTAAGTGACTTAGGGCCCTACTTACGCAGGTGTTCAGGCAACCAGTGATCAAGAGCTACCATCTCAATGCTGTGTGCGTTACTACAGTCGAGTCTATCTCCTCGATCTGGACAGCTATTAAATGGAAGTGCTGTCTTCATTAATGTGCACTGCTCTGCTCCGTGCCCGCTCTCTGCAGCAGTTGTCTACGAGCAGGAAGTGCGTTACTGCCTTATTTATCTGCTGAATCTGATTAAAATGCTCCTGCAGGAATCTGGAGGCATTCCCTCAAGCATCAGCCTAAGCGCTAGGGTTTGTTATTCCCCTTTAGGACACGGGTTGACAGACGGATGTGGGTTGCGGCACGTTCCTGCATCAGTTGTGCTCCAGAGCAGCTTGGGCCTGTGTGTGAATTGTCTTTGTGGTTTGAAAACACTCATTCTTGGCACGTTCTCTGTGGCATGGGGCTGATGGGGGGGGTGATCAACTCATGTTACCCTCAGCACCCAACGGGCAGGGGCTGAGCGAGCTCCAGGTTCCCTTATGGTCCATAGAGAGAAGTGAGGCATCCCAAAGGGCACACTCACCTCTCTCAGAGGCTTCTCCAGATGGGAGGAACGTCATCACCTGCCCCATGGACTATCCTGGATGGGTGGAATAAGACGTGGATGTTCTGTGCTGGTTCCAATAGCTACACAGGGAGCCCAGGCAGTCAAATCTACATGACTAAGTTGGGGTGCTATTTAAATTCACCTTAGAAACCCACATCACCAAACAGCCAGGTTGACCATGTGAGTGTTTGAACAGCCCCTGAATTGCTCCATGAACCGGTATATTCCCTGATGACCCATCTCCATGACAGGAATGTCAGCTCTTCCAGTACTCACATTCATTATGAGGTGTATAGAATAAATCTCGTTCCTATGAGGCATTTCTGGGGGAAAAGACAGATCAAGCTCAGGGTATGATTTTGTTAGAGAATGGCAAATGTTTGGTACTGGGGAAGAGACCCCCCCATAGCAGAGATGTAGACAAGAAGGGCAGAAAGGGCATTTGGAGCCCCCAGCAGAAGAAGGACATGGATCCATTGGGTTGTCTCCAGAAGAGGGTCATGATGATGATGGAGAGGACTGGGGTACCTTTAATGGAGACAGGCTGAGAGAGCTGGGCTGGTTCAGCCTGGAGAAGAGTAGCTGTGGCTGCCCCATCCCGGGCAGTGCTCAAGGCCAGGTTGGAAGAGGCTTGGAGCAAGCTGCTCCAGTGGAAGGGGTCCCTGCCTGTGGCAGGGGTTGGAACTGGATGAGCTTTAAGGTCTCTTCCAACCCAAACCCTTCTGATCTCGTGAGCCCTCCCCTGCAGCATTGGGTGCAGTTCTGGGTCCTCAGCATCCAAAGGCCTTGGAGCTGTTGGGACAAGGCCAGAGGAGGCCATGAGGATGAGCAGGGGCTGGAGCAGCTCCCATATGGAGCCAGGCTGGGAACATTGGGGCTGGAGCAGAGAAGCTGCGTGGAGACCTTAGAGCAGCTTCCAGGGTCTGAAGGGGGCCTATAGGGATGCTGGGGAGGGCTCTTCATGAGGGACTGCANTGGAGCCAGGCTGGGAACATTGGGGCTGGAGCAGAGAAGCTGCGTGGAGACCTTAGAGCAGCTTCCAGGGTCTGAAGGGGGCCTATAGGGATGCTGGGGAGGGCTCTTCATTAGGGACTGCAGGGACAGGACAAGGGGGAACGGGTTCAAAGTGAACCAGGGCAGGTTTAGATTGGAGCTAAGGAAGCAATTCCTTGCTGTGAGGGTGCTGAGGCACTGGAATGGGTTGGCCAGGGAGGTTGGGAATGCTCCATCCCTGGGGGTGTTCAAGGCCAGGTTGGACAGAGCCTTGGGTGCCCTGGTTTAGTGTGAGGTGTCCCTGGCCATGGCAGGGGTTGGAGCTGGATGAGCTCCAGGTCCTTCCCATCCCGGACTGTTCTATGATTCCATGACTTTTATTTTGCATAGTTTTAGTTTTGCTCCTACCCTGGGGACTGTTTCGCTGTTTCTTTTCAAGGCTCAGGGCAGAAAATCCCCAGGCACATCCCGGAGCGATGCCAACTCATTGGAGGGAAGAGGAAGGCACCCCAGGAAGCTCGCCCTGCATCCACAGGATGTGTGAGCATCTCGCTGGGTGCATCGCTGCTTCTGGAGCCAGCTCAGCAGGTTCAGGTGTGGCTCCTGTTGTGCCAAGGTTGAGCTGGTGCCAGCGGCCATCACAACAGCAGCCTACACGTCGTGCTCTGGATTAGGTGGCACGTGGGGTGGGATGGTTGCTCTTCTCACGCAGGGTTTGCAGGCTCCTCCAGAGCACAGCGCAGTGGTCCTGCATGGATTGCCACCCGCTTTGCTTCATGCAGGGAGCTGAGGTATGTATGGGGGGCAGTGATTTTGGATAGACATCTATCTAACCTTGTTCCACATGGAACCAGCTTGTTTGATCTGTGGGTGTTCCCTCCCGTAGGTCATAACACTTCCTTCCAAGATCCATGTGGATGATCTAAAGTATTGCCCTGACGCAGCACGCATTGGAATGAGCCTCTCAAAATGGGAAGAAGAAGGATGAAGAGGAATTGCTCCCAAAGCAGTTATACACAAACTCAACACAGAGGTGACCAACAGCGACCCTCGGGAAGCTCTTGTGCTGGGGAGTTGATGGTTAAGGCAAGGAAAAGGGATGATTTAGCTCAGATATCAAGGACAATCATGGCTCACATCCACTCAGTCTCACCTCCTCCTGACATGAAGTCATCTGTTGTCCTCCTAATCTTTACCTGAGCCTAATAATGGCTTCAAGGCCACACAGGAGATTGAGTCTCAGTGCTGTTCAGACCCAGTTTGTCCTGCACAGAACATTGCAGAGAGTGGATGCAGTGGATTTCAGCTCACCCGAAACGTGGGAGCGAAGGAGGACAAATTACATTGTGTTTTCTTCATAGGTACCCTCATCTAGAAACCACTGAGCCCAACTGAAACAGAACAGGAAAGGTTTTTGTGTGCTATCCCAATGCTCCGGCAAACCTTGTTGTGTTGGAATGGGCTTGCTCCCAGGTTCGCCCCCATTCACTTTAGGGACGGACACTGCATACTTGATGTTCACCTCTTTCCAGCAGGACACAGAATCCTCAATCCAAGTCAGATTTTTAAGTAGGTCTGTAAAAGAGGGGGAATTCTCTGGGAATTCTGGTTGAAAGCCTCAGTAAAATGCAGGCCACTGGTGAAGTTTCATTACAAGAAAGCAGCGTCGGTGCACGGTCTGCAGTACCAGGTGGCCATTCCTGGGGTAAGGCTGGAAGAGACTAAGTCTGGCAGGGAAAAGCAGCACTTCTCATCCGGTTGTCTGGAAAACATTGTGCCTGCTTCTGGGAAAAGCCCTTCCTCTGGTCACTGAGCATCCAAACCCTTGTCCACCTCCGCTGGACCAGTAACAACCAGTCTAATAGAGCTCCCCACAAGCCTTTCATCCAGGGGGTTTATGAAGCACTTCCTAAATGGAGCCAGAGCAAGGGTTACAAAGCCCTGAGCACAGAACCTTTATGCAACTGAAGGGCTCATAGTGTGGCTTTATCCAGCAGCTTTGGCACGAAGAGCATCTCCAGCTCTTCCTGATGTGGTGCAGAGGACAAAGGGGAGGCCCTTGCCATGTGGAAGTTGTTCCAGCAGTGGTTTTGGAGGCAGTGCACCAGATCTCAGTTGTCTTCCTGAGCTGGTAGTCAAGGCTGAAGGCTCTCAGTGGAGCCGCCAGCAGCAGCTCACAAGGGGCCATTGGGTCCATGGCCATTGAGTCTTGCACTGGAGCATGCTCAGACTGGGAAGCTGGAGTCTTGCACAGAGATGAAGAGGGATGGATCGTGCTCAGAGGGAAAACCTGGGGAGAAAATCTTGGAGCCCAGCTCTGGATTTGACACCTCAGCTCTCCAGCAGCAAGGCCTTTAAAAAGCACTCCACAAACAGGCAGGTTTAGTTCATGGTCTACCTATTCCCACATGGAAGAGTAGGAGCAACCACAGCAGAAGAGTCCTGGTCTGTGGAAGTGATGGGTCATTTGTTCTCTAAAGCGACCTCATCTTTAATACTTCAAAGATTCATTCAATTGATTGAAGCTTCTCTCAGAGCTTTCTCTTTTCCATTTAAAACTCCACATCCATTTATTCAAAGCTAAAATTGGTAGAGAGAGAGCCCATTTTATCCACTGTTTTAGGCACTATTTCAGCTTTATGAACCAAAGGCAATGCCATGAGCAAGATTAGGGACTGCAGGGACAGGACAAGAGGGAATGGGTTCAAACTTAAACAGGAGAGGTTTAGATTGGATCTAAGGAAGAAATTCTTTCCTGTGAGGGTGGTGAGGCACTGGAATGGGTTGGCCAGGGAGGTTGGGAATGCTCCATCCCTGGGGGTGTTCAAGACCAGGTTGGATGAAGCCTTGGGTGCCCTGGTTTAGTGTGAGGTGTCCCTGCTTATGGCAGGGGTTGGAACTGGATGAGCTTCAGGTCCCTTCCAACCCTGACTGTTCTATGATTCTATGGTTCTGTGATTCTAAGAGCAGATCACAGCGCCCGCATCTCCCTGCAGGAGCAATGCTTACTCCTGGCTGGAAATACTGGGAATGAGAGAAAAGTGGGAATGGGAAGCTAAGGGATCTTCCCTCCTGGCAGTAGGTTCTGGTGACGTGGTGAAGCAAGGTCAGCCACCCCCACGTCAATGTGAGGACAGTATCAAGGCCTGGTTCTCCTGAAACAAGAGGCCAAAAGAGGTGAGGAGGAGTGAAGGAGAGCAAGGCACGGTGATGTGCATGGATAACTGTGCGAGCTGTAATTAATATGGAGGGCAGGCGAAGGAGATAAGGAAATCTCATCCCAGCAAAGCTCATGAGTCAAGCAGGATTTGGGGAATTTCACAACCTCTCCCTTGGTGTGTGTGGTGTTTACTCTGACCTCTCCTCAGGCAGCCACTAATTGCTGCCTAATGAACCAAACCCAATAGCATTAACAGACCTGCTAATTACCACGGAATGGAGAGGAACTCCTCCACCGCATATAAAGGAGAACTTCCATCCCCCCCCAGCAGAGGAGCTGAGGATCCTTCGCTCTCCTTTCTCCTCCTGTTTCCCCGCTGCTCTCTCGTCCTAACGCTCTGCAGGCACCACCATGAGCTGGCGCTTCTCCCAGCTTGGGGATGGCACTTTCAGTTCTTCTTCTGCTCACTGTGGCACGCTTGGTGGTGGGAGACGCTCAGGTACCGTGAGCCATTGTGAAGACAATAGAGGACAAGGAAGATACCGTGGTTACGGGTATGGTTACAGCAGCAGGAGTCTCCACAACCTTGGTGGCTTTAGGAATGTTTTTACCAGCGGAGGCTACGGAGGAGATGGGATATACCTGGAGTCTATCCCATTGAGTGGTAGGGGACATCTGGAGAGGGGCTTTGGTAGAACAAGGTATTTTGTGGGGGCTTCCCAAGGGCTTGGCAGCACGTGTGGAAGAGTCACAGGCAGGGAGATGCTTGGTGGAAGCGCCTTTGGTGCTGCACAGGGCTTGGGGCAGGCTGGTGTTAGCAGAGGCATTGAGGAGGTCCATGTCAACACCAACCTGCTGAGGCCAATAGAAGTGCAGGTTGACCCTGAGTTCCAGAGAGTGAGATTGGATGAGAAAGAGCAGATTAAGGATCTCAACAACAAATTCGCATCATTCATCGATAAGGTGAGTCCCTGTTCTCTCTTGCACCATTAACGGGGAAGGGGGAACTGTAGCGGGTCCTGCTCTACCCATGTGAGTCATAGGACACGTTTAATAGCATCTTCTCCTCTCAAAGCCCCAGCATTTGCCTGATTCCCTCTTGCTGGTGCGAGGTTTTTAATAGGTTGCTATAAACATGAATCACGTTTAGCCCTGGGATAAGTATCTCTGAGCTGTCTTTGGTGTCAGGACAACAGCAAATGTCACCAACACGTGAAGTCACTCATTGACTCACTGCAGGAGCGTTCTGCGTGGCTGGGAGTCTTGTGTGGCCTGGGAATTGTTGGTGGGAGATGGACTTGGCCATCTTTGCTGTGTTCTGGTTTCATTCATTTATCTCTTGGTTTCCCTCAAGCAAAGTGAAGCGTTGCGTTCCTCCAGATCTCAACCCAAAGGGGCTCTTTGCTTGGAGGTTCAGCCTCTTTCAGGAGGCCAGTGACCCCCACATCTTTCTTCTTTATCTGCTACAATGCTTTCACCTCTCTCTGCAGTCTGGTCTTCTCCTTCATTGCTACTCATAGGTACAGGAACACAGCAGCCACAAAACCACTTCCACCCTTTCAAACCTGACCTGTGCCTTTAGTCAGGCGGTGACACGTGTCTCTGCACAGGGTGGACGCCTGTGTTGTGTGTTGCATGTGAAGACTTAAGGGCTTCTTGTATTACATAGAGAAAAGGTTTTGGTTGCACCCAGAAGTTTTAAGTCCTGGCAAATAGGAGCACTTCTGTCTCTTTTCATATTGAAAAGGAAATCAGCTTCCAGGGTAAAACCTGTTCAGTGCCTCAGCTGAAGAGATGCCAGCCCTCTGCTCTCTAAACATAGCTCTGCATGCTACAGGTCTGTCTTTCTTCTCTAAGGCAAGAGCGTGGTTCTGTGTGATCTGCTGAGAGGGGGCTAATTCTTCTCACATATTCGGTGTCTGAGGTACCTCAGGAGCAACCAAAGCCTTCCTCCAGCCCAATCACCCCCCTCAATGTTGTGCATTTAAGAGGTGAAAAACCAGCACAGATTTCAGTATCAGCTTTGAGAAACAGCAGCAAAATTGAACCCTTCTTATGCAACAGATTGGGACAAAAGGTGCCCCTCCTTCCTTGGAAGCTGTGTCGGTACCAGCGTTGGTAGAGTCAATGAAACCTCTGCATGTTACTGCATTGGAAAGTCTAACTCGGATTTGTTTCCTATTGGGACCAATGCTGATGTTGGTGTTTCCCCCAGTGCCCTGCAGTGCATGAGAGGTTCTTCTCCTTTGCCTTTCAGGTCCAGTGTCTTGAGCGGCAGAACCAGGCCCTGATGGCCAAATGGGAACTGCTGCAGCAGCAAAGTGTCCGACCAGAAGAGAGCAGGAACATCACCTCCTTCTTCCAGTCTTACATCAGCAACCTGCAGAGGCAGCTGGAAACGCTCCGGAGCCAGCGGGAGCAGCTGGATCCAGAAGCTTACAATATGCTTCAGCTTGTGGAGGATTACAAAAAGAGGTGAATAACCACAAGTGGGGGGAAAAAGCAGGCTGGAATTTGCCATGGCAATGCCCTGGGGTGGCACAGCTTGGCTTTGCACCTCCACGAGGTTACAGCACTACCCTGCAGTAGGTCCATTAAGGGACTGTGGTGCTGGAAGACTGGAGCAGATGTGGTGAGGGTAGAACCCAGAACAGCAAGAGGAAACTCAAAGACCCTGTAGATCTCTCCTACTCTTCCCACCTCCTCCATGCCCTTCCTCACCCCAAGCAATGGGTAACCTACGACTCTTGCTGATAGTTGTTGGGTTGTGGTCAACCCGGATAGTGTGGAGGGACAGAGCTGAGAAGTGGGGTCAATGGAGTCAAGTTGAGAACAGTCATCACTTCTGGCTCAGCTGCATCCGAAGGTGATGCGTGCCCACAGCTCTGAGCAATGGGATGCTGAGGTCAGAACTCCAGGGGGGTTAGAACCGATCCGGCCCTGCCCCGCTTGCTGGCTAATCCAGCACAGAGTTTTGCAGGTGCCAGAAAGCGCAGGCGGATCGAGAGCTGACACATTTCCTTGTTGGATGATTCCCTTTGGTCTCTGATCCCCCTGATGGAAAGAAGTGAGACACACAACGAGCAATCTGTCCCTTTTCCATTCAGATTCGAGGATGAGATCAACAAGCGCGCCTCCAAAGAAGAGGAGTTCGTGGAGCTGAAAAAGGTGAAGGAGCCAAATCAAAGCCTCAGAAATAAAGCAGTAACTGGATGATTGCTTGGGCTTTCAAAAGCGAGGTCTTCGTTTAACTCTCCTCTAAGTGAAGTTGTAGATTCATAGAGTCAACTAGGTTGGGAAAGACCTTTAAGACCATCGAGTCCAACCTTTAATTCAGGGTAAGGCATTGAAACTGGAGCCTTTTACTGGAGACTGGAGAGGAGTCATCTCCTCTAGAGATTGAACCAGCCCTTTCGAGGATGAGTGCAGGTCTTTCTCTATTCATCCCTTTCCTTTTGTTCCACTTGCTTTTCAAATGAGAGCTGAGGTTTGTGGAACATTATTTGGCTCCAGGAATGAAGGCCTTGTAGAAAGGTGCCAACTCTTCCAAGAACTGGAACAAAGAAACACAGATGTGCCAATGGCTTTTTTTTTACAGGAACTGGACAGTGCTTACATGGGAAAAATGGAATTTGACATTCGGGTGGAAATCCTGAAGCAGGAGCTTGAGTTCCTCAGATGCTTACATGAAGCTGTGAGTATTGGGTTCCTCAGATGCTTACATGAAGCTGTGAGTATTGGGTTCCTCAGATGCTTACATGAAGCTGTGAGTATTGGGTTCCTCAGATGCTTACATGAAGCTGTGAGTATTGGGTTCCTCAGATGCTTACATGAAGCTGTGAGTATTGGGTTCCTCAGATGCTTACATGAAGCTGTGAGTATTGGGTTCCTCAGATGCTTACATGAAGCTGTGAGTATTGGGTTCCTCAGATGCTTACATGAAGCTGTGAGTATTGGGTTCCTCAGATGCTTACATGAAGCTGTGAGTATTGGGTTCCTCAGATGCTTACATGAAGCTGTGAGTATTAAGCCCCTCAGGTTAAAAAGCCACCCTCAGGTCTTGAAGGACACAGATATTCTGTAGGGTTCCCACAGATCTTGCCTGACCTTGTTGTTGGGGAGAGTGGATCACCATGGGATGGTTTGTGTTGGAAGGGATGTTAAAGCCCATCCAGCTCCAACCCCCTGCCATGGGCAGGGATCCCTTCCACTGGAGCAGGGTGCTCCAAGCCCCTGTGTCCAACCTGGCCTTGATGGGGCCAGGGATGCCAAGGATGGGGCAGTCACAGCTTCCCTTTGACCACATCCCTCATCTTTGACCTGATAAAGCCCTTTTCAAGCTGCGAGTGAGGTGGGGTCTGGGGAGGAGATCCTTGAAAATGAAAATGGTGGTGGGACAATAGGACCTGGAGGATGCAGGCAGGGAAGTTCCAGTGGGTTTCCTCTGGAAGGCCCCATTTCTTCCCTCATGACACAACCCGGAGGGCTCACATACACTGTTAAAATCCCAAATCTTGTTTGCCTTCCAGGAGCTGTCCCAGCTACAAACCGTAGTTGGCAACACCAATGTCGTCCTGTCCATGGACAACAGGAGAGAACTGAACATGGATGGCATCATCGAAGAGGTCAGGCAGGAGTATGAGACAATCGCTCAGAGGAGCAAAGCTGAAGTAGATGCCATGTACCGGGGCAGGGTGAGTGGACACCAACAAGACATGGGGGGGCAAGTCTGCTCAATGGAAAAGATACCCAAAATGTCTGTTTTCTTCTCTGCACACCAGTACCAGGACCTGCAGAATATGTGGGTAAATCAACGGGAGCAACTGAGCACCAGTTATAAGGAAATCCAGGAACTCATCAGGCAGATCCAAAGGCTTCAACCAGAAATCGAAATTGCAAGGAAAAGGGTAAAGCTGACCATTTCCAGCATGAGTTAACTCCCAAAGTCACTTCAACCTGGGGACTGGGTGCAGGATAGCGGGTTCAAAGTGAACCAGGGCAGGTTTAGATTGGAGCTAAGGAAGCAATTCCTTGCTGTGAGGGTGCTGAGGCACTGGAATGGGTTGGGAATGCTCCATCCCTGGGGGTGTTCAAGGCCAGGTTGGATGAAGCCTTGGGTGCCCTGGTTTAGTGTGAGGTGTCCCTGCCCATGGCAGGGGGTTGGAAGTGGATGAGCTTCAGGTCCTTTCCAACCCTGACTGTTCTATGGTTCTATAATGCAGCCTGGCCCTTAAAGGCAAACCTAGAGAGGGTGATTTCTCCTCTAAATGAAGCAGATGCAGGTTTTGGCTGTGTGCACTGGGATTCAATTTGGGTTCATTCCCCTGGGTTCTGCCATCGAGGCAGGTCCTTCCTTTCCCACATCCTGCCGGAAGGGTTGGGAAATCCCATAGGAGGGAAATGGGATCGTTCTGTTTGTGCCCTCTGCAGAACGCCAGCCTCCACGAGAGCATCAAAGACGCCGAGCAGCGCGGGAGCAAGGCCGTCAGGGATGGCCAGGAGAAGCTCCAGGAGCTGGAGGACGCCCTGCAGCAGGCCAGCAACGACCTGGCTCGTCTTCTGCATGATTATCAGGAGCTGCTGAATGCAAAGCTGGCCTTGGATATTGAAATTGCCATGTACCGATCGCTCCTCGAGGAGGAGGAGACCAGGTAGGAACGAGCTGCCCATCCTGGGGAGAAGCACCAGCACCAAGCAGCGGGGCCCATTCTTGGACCTATCACTTGGCTCTCCAGGGTGAATTGCTCTGTGGTTCATTGGCTCACTGATAGAGCCTACCCTGGCTTGGGTTTTCATTGAGTGCATTGTCTCAATGGCACTTTTCCTTCACAGGATACAGGAAGGGTCTCCTGCCACCATCTGTAAGTACCTTGAGGCTTTGCTTTGCTTTTCCAGAGCATCTTAACCTGTTTGGTGTCTGTGGTATATAGCACCTACCTCCAGAACAACCTATTGTAGGTCCTAGCTTAGCTCCTAGCTTAGCTTCTGTCGTATTTCCCTAGGGAAATGAAACGAATGGTGCTCTCGTGTGATCCTCTTGTGTGTGTATGCATGAATATGTCAACCCTGAGCTAGTGACTTTGCACTGTAATGGCTAATTTCAACCGGATGTGCAGGAACTGAGAAACTCCTCATTATTCTATGGGTCTCTTATTCTAGAGGTCATTATTCTATAGGTCTGCATGCTCATTGCGTGTCAGAAGTGAAGGGAAACACCCACTGGTTTTGTGGCAGACGGAGGCCAGCTAAAGGAGAGAGGAACCCATATCCCAGCCTCTTGAAAGGAAGGGCTGCGCTGGGTGTTCCTAGAATCATGGAATGGCTTGGGTTGGAGGAGACCTTAAAGCTCTTCCAGTTCCAACTCCTGTCACAGGCAGGGACCCCTTCCACTGGAGCAGGGTGCTCCAAGCCCCTGTGTCCAACCTGGCCTTGAGCACTGCCAGGGATGGGCCATACATAACCACCCACATGAGCTGTGCTTATGGCTGTTGTGACTAAGAAGAATAAGGAGAACATCCTCTCCATTTCTTGCAGGTGTCATTGACCACAACCCGGGTGCTGCTGGAGTCTATGGAGTCAGATTTGCAGGCTTGAAACGAGGGAAAGGGGGGGTGAGCTCTGGAGGTGCCACGAGTAAGGGGTCGATCCCTGGAGGAGAAAAAGGGGGAAGTTCCGGAGCATGGGGACCGAGCTCTGGAAGTGGGGGGTCCATGAGTGGAGGAGGCTCAAAAGGAGGCTCCATCTGTGGAGGGGGAGGAAGCTCTGGAAGTTGTGGGTCCATAAGTGGAGGAGGAGCAGGAGGAGGAGGAGGAGGCGGCGGCTCAAAAGGAGGCTCTATCTGTGGAGGGGGAGGAAGCTCTGGAAGTGGGGGGTCCATAAGTGGAGGAGGCTCAAAAGGAGGCTCCATCTATGGAGGAGGAGGAAGCTCTGGAAGTGGAGGGTCCATAAGTGGAGGAGGAGGAGGCTCAAAAGGGGGCTCCATCTATGGAGGAGGAGGAAGCTCTGGAAGTGGTGGGTCCATAAGTGGAGGAGGAGGAAGCTCAAAAGGAGGCTCCATCTGTGGAGGAGGAGGAAGCTCTGGAAGT
>NDXB01015825.1:276472-288690 GCA_002631895.1 Agapornis roseicollis | reverse complement strand
AGACAAGGATGTCGTGTGGGACAGTGTTGAACTCTTTGCACAAGTCCAGGTAGATGATGTCAATTGCTCTACCCCTGTCCTTCAGTTCTGTAGCCCCATCTAGGCCACCAAATTGGTCAGGCAGGATTTCCCCTTAGTGAAGCCATGCTGGCTGTCACCAAGCACCTTGTTGTTTTTCATGTGCCTTAGCATGCCTTCCAGGAGAATCTGCTCCAAGATTTTGCCAGGCACAGAGGTGAGACTGACTGGTCTGTAATTCCCCGGGTCATCCATTTTTCCCTTCTTGAAAATGGGGGTTGTATTTCCCTTTTCCAGTCATTGGGAACTTCCCCTGACTGCTGTGATTTTTCAAATATGATGGCCAGTGGCTTAGCAACTTCACTCGCCAGCTCCTTCAGGACCCGTGGATGGATTTCATCAGGTCCCTTGGACTTGTGCACGTTCAGGTTCTTAGATGGTCTCGAACCAGATCCTCTCCTACAGTGGGCCTAAGGTCTTCATTCTCACAGTCCCTGCGTCTGCCTTCCAAGACTTGGGTGGTGCAGTCAGAGCCTTTCCCATTGAAGACTGAGGCAAAGAAGTCGTTCAGAACCTCAGCCTTCTCCAAATCCTGTGTAGCCAGTTCACCCGATAGCTTCCGGAGGGGGCCTACGTTGTTCCTCCTCTGTCTTCTATTTGCAATGCCAAATGGTCTCTTAGGAAGCCATCCTTGTCTGATGCTGTGGTCAGCACCATGGGTGATCTGCTACAGTAATGACTTATGCTTTTTCCCACCAGTGTTTTGTTATAAGCAGTCATGTAGAAGAAGAAAAAAAGAAGGGTTTGCTTACTTACACTATTAACATTATTCTCTTTTTCTAAGAAAGACACAGTTTTTCTTAGAAAAGCACAGCGTGCTTTGGTTTTTTGACATGGTTTGAACATAAATATTTTAACCAAATTAATGCAGGGGCTCAGTAAGGTTACCTTGATTGTCAGTGGATTCACAGCTTGTTTTTAATTCCTTTTCTGCTGTAGCACCACACACTTCCTCTCTCATTTCCCTGGCAAGCTAATCAGGGCCTTAGGGTTCTTAGGGATGGTCCCAGTCCTATGGAACCTGTCTGACATTCCTATTCCTGTGTGCTGGCTTAAAGTCATTCTGATAATGTTACTGTGGAGAGATCCTGCCAGAACAATGTCAACCTATCACTGCATTTGAAAGTAATTGTATTTGCCAAGGGAAGGCTCTGCAACATGCAGACTGAAGCATGCTTCATTTAATATACTTTCTCTAATTACTCTCCATGGTGAAAATACAGTTACAGGTGCTGAAAAATCTTGATTCATTCCTGAAGTCCATACACAAACAAAATTAACCATTCACTGGTGAGGATGGAATTATTCACTGCAAATAATTTTTCTGTGAGCAACTAATTCCAGCTTAAATGAATGAATAGCTTGCAAACAGATTCCCTGCTTTTCCTGAACCCACCCTGTTATGTGAGGATTTACCTGCACAGCTGCCAGGCTGGCAAGCAGCTCAGCCACAGACCTCTTCCACCGCCCACCAGATCTGCCAAATCACCAGCACTGCTTCTTTGGGAGCCTGGTGGGATGGAGGAGGCAAATTGAAGTGAGGCCTGCAGTCAGCACACCACTCTCACCATCAGGAACCTTCAGCATTTGCAAATGCAAAGTTTTCAGGGGTGATAACCAAGCCCAAACTGAAGGCAGTGCCTTCTGTACATTGTATCGCAGCAGTTTTAATCTCTGTCCATGGAAAATAATCACAAATTGGCTCATCTTCTATTTTCTTAGATTGACAGATTTGAAGAGCTGCTCCTCTTATGCTTGCATGGGAAAGCAGGGAGGGAAAGGACAGCAGGCAGATCACTGGGGAGGTGAAACTAATGAGAACAGTTTAGTCTCTGCTAAGCTTTATGCTGCCATGGGTAAACTATGGTCAGGTACTGCAGGCTTACCCCTGCCTTCCAGGTAATTAGAAACACTGTATGGCCTTCTCTGTGAAGTTCGCAGTCCTTGATATAGTACTAGAAGAAGTAGCTTCCTTCCATTTTAAGGAGGAAGATTTCTCAGCAGTGAATAAGGAATGTCCAAAACATTCAGATTTGCTTTTTGCCCACCTGTAACCTGTCCCAAAGAATAAGTAGCTGCCTACTTTCCTTGAACTTCATGTTTTCCAAGGCAATCTGTATCATGTAGGATAGTGGATTCGTTGGAGGCAGGGGGTTACTGGGGACACCGGTGCATAATGAATTTGTTTGTATTTTGTCTGTGCATGGAGCAGTGGCTCAGAAATATGTGATGAGTAACAAACCACCTACTCAAGTCAGCCTCTCTGAATGTATACACCTAACTTTAAATAACGCAGTGTGGAACAAAAAGCATAGTTATTCACCAAGTACTGTTTCCAAGTGAGTGTCTCTGGTGTCTCTGCTTTTTTGCATAAAGTAAATCATTTGGGGTTTGTTAGGCAGTATTATTTTTACTAAAATGATATTTTGCATTCCACAGCTTCCCGTTTCCTGTAAAGGAAAACAGTCTTAAAATATATAGCTAAGCCACAGGCAGACAGGAACAAGCTAATACATAGACTGGCTCCACCTGTATAAGCCAGAACTTGAAAAAAAAGAAACAGCAACAACTGCAAGACATAAAAATTCACAAAGGCCAAGTCAAAGCAGACAGCTCCCTTCTTAATCTTTGACATTATATTCACTTACAAGTGTCCCAAAGCAGAAGATCATACTCTGTGTAGGCTTTCACACTTACTCCTTGCTAGAAGTAGCCTTTAATTTCTTCCACAGGCTTCCTGGCTGTGAAATAATTTCTCCTGCAAAAATGGTGTCTGGCACAAGTGCATAAGGTCAAGGGAAGCCATAAATCACAGAGTACCAGACGGCTGCTCCAGGGAAGCAACACACAAGGATATAGGACTGACCTGGTCTGACCAGCTTTGAATAAATACTAATTCCCTTGATTTGCCTCAGCTTTCACAGAGAGGTGGCTTTGCCTCTTCCACTGCTGCCACATGTTTGTTACCTCCTTCCTGCATCACTAGCTTAATGTGAACAAGGGCAGATAAGAAAGACAGAGAGAAAGACTTTTCACCAGGGTCTGTAGTGACAGGACAAGGGGGCAACAGTTTTAAGCTAAAAGAGGGTGATTTTAGATTGGACATACGAAAGAACATTTTTACAATGAGGGTGGTAAGGCACTGGAACAGGTTGCCCAAAGAGGCTCTGGATGCCCCATTACTGGAAGTGTTCACGGTCTGGTTGGATGGGGCTTTGAGATATCTGGTCTAGTTGAAAGTGTCTCTAGTTAGACTAGATGATCTTGGAAGGTCCCTTCCAACTTAATCCATCTATTTTGTAAGATTCTATGTAGGATGAAGGACAAAAAGCCACTCTGACAGTGGAACATTGGAGACAGCTCTCACCATTCTAGCTGTGCTGGGAGGCTCCAGTCTCTCAGCTGGGTAGATAGTGCAAAGAAAAAAAGAGTGAGCAATCCTGCCTGAAATAAAAATTGAAGAAAATACTGCCACTGCAAGGACAAAGACCCATCAACCCATGGCAGAGCTAGGCTGCTGAAGTGGCAAGGCCCTGGAAGCTGCCTCCTCACTGAGAACCAGGCTGTGACTCCCAACACACTCAACAGAAGCCAGACGACGTGCATTATGTGTTGGTGGCACCTCCAAGACTTTCCCTGCCATGCTGGGAGCAGTGTCATGACCAGTGAGTCACATTTGTCACCAGCTCCCGCAGACATCCAGTTACTGCTGGCACATGAACTGCATCTGGAAAATCACTTCTGACTTCTGCTGGTGCTGGGATTTGTTAGTCTTGAACTGAAGGTGCTTAAAAGGCTGGGACTGGAGTACCTCAGACATCTCCTCCATGTCTGTGATAACTGAGCTCATCAGCACTGTGAGAGGTGCCTCTGGTAACTAGAAGGGTGGCATTTTCTGTGCTGGAGTGTAGGCAAGGAGAAGTCCTATTAGAAAACCTGAGAGGCTGACAGAAAAAAAATGAAACCCTGAGGACAAACATATCCTAGAACACAGGAGTCTGGTTTTGCCTCATGCCTTCAACTTTGCTGCATCTTTTGCCTTCGCTGATTACAGAATCAGTCTCTTGATTTTTCTGACACTTAGATGTTGTTTCCTTTGTTTGCAGCTTCTTACACATGATTTCCAGTTGTTCGTTGAGCCAAGCATTCTGGAAATCTTTTTTACTGTCAGTTGCAGTTCTTACTTTGCTAGCAATTCTGTTCTGTTTCCTTACTCACTGTTTTTGACCATGCCCCAGAATGACAAGAATCTGCAGTGTCCATATTTCCTATCTCTCAGATATTCATTTATGAGGGAACTTTTTGATCAGAAACACCATTTTTCTCATACGAACAAGATAAAAATGTAGCAGAATGTTTTCAGAAAGCAGGAAATACAGTAAAAAAGCTTCCACATGAATGGAACATACAGGCTGGTAGATCACACAAGTTCCTTTCTGTGTGATGGCAGTTAGCTCTGTAACTGCTGTGTTGGAACTGCAGATTGTTGGAGGGGTGAAGAGAAGGACTGAATTCCTTAGAATCACATGAAACCTAGAAAGTGAGTGGTCCTACAGCTCTGTTTATCCAGTGTCCTCCAAAGTCAGTGGGGGCTCTGCAAAATCAGCTGTCCCTGTTATCTTCCCACTGGTATGTGAGAAACAAGGATGAAGCTGGCTACATGAAGCCTATTTTTCATGGCGGGGTCCACATTCAAGAAGCAGAGTTGTACACAGGTATGTCCGTGTGTGTGAAAGAGCTGTTCTGCTATGGGAAGTTAGCTTCAACTGGCTTTTTTTAACAAAATTAAAACCAGGAGGTTTTTCCAACTTCAAATATTTATATGAACAGGAGTACTGTACTATATCAATCAAACACTCATGGACTGAAGACACGTTGAAATCTCTCGAAGAGAGCTCTGTATGCTGCTTGGAGATAGTTTATGTTAGAAAAAAAAACCCTAGCCCAAATGACAGTACTAGAGCTTGTTAGTTCTCTGTTTACACTGTGTGAACTTAAGTTACCAGCACAACAGGAGAGGATGTATATTTTAGATAACACAATCTGGTTTCTATCTTTTATATTTTTAGATTTTAATCCTATCAGTCCTTCAGCCAAGCAATTGAGTATCAGATTTAACTATGGTTGTATAGAAGGAAAAAATCCCAGCTTATCTTAAAAAAAATAATAAGTTTTAGCATAAAGAAAGTTAAACCTAGTAATTCCACTTGGAAACCGAGTCAAATTTCTCAGACTTCTCTTTCAGTTCATGAACCTTTGAGTGATAAAATAAAAGGAAATAGATTTGCAAAAATTTTGGTGCTATTGTGTGCCTTTTTGTCCCTCTTGAACAGAAATAGACTCTGAGAACCACCTTCTAGAGGCATTATTTCTCAGCAATTTCAGTAACACTTCAAGTAAAACATCCACTTTTCCTCTGCCTGCCCTGTAAACACCAATCTGACAGTCAAGCCAGATCCTCCGTTCTTTCAACACAGCCCCATGCCTAGAGCAGCTCCAATGGCTGCAGGACCTTCTGGAAGCATCTGTGCTACATGAATGGGCCACCTTCATTTTCTGCCTCACTTACTGCTGCCTCACTTCACCCTCCTGCTCTCTGAAATAACATTTAAAGCTAATAAGTCTACTTCTGGTCCAGTGAGAAAATTTTAGGGCCTTGGAAAATTTATTAGCTGGGCAATGGTACTGTAGTTGAAAACTCCTTTGGGGGAATAGGGTGGGATGAAAAATCTGACTGCTCTTGACAAGCAGCAGAGATCATGAAGCTAATTACCTGTGGAAACCCACTGGTACCATATGGCAGTAATCATGTTCTGAAACCCCCTGGCACCAAACAGGATGATAAGGAGTNAAGCAGCAGAGATCATGAAGCTAATTACCTGTGGAAACCCACTGGTACCATATGGCAGTAATCATGTTCTGAAACCCCCTGGCACCAAACAGGATGATAAGGAGTCATAGAATAGTTAGGGTTGGAAAGGACCTTAAGATCTAGTTCCAACCCCCCTGCCATAAGCAGGAACACCTCACACTAAACCATGTCACCCAAGGCATCATCCAACCTGGCCTTGAACACTGCCAGGGATGGAGCACTCACAACCTCCCTGGGCAACCCATTCCAGCATCTCACCACCTTCACAGGAAAGAATTTCTTCCTTAGATCCTATCTAAACCTCTCCTGTTTAAGTTTGAACCCATTACCCCTTGTCCTGTCACTACAGTCCCTGATGAAGAGTCCCTCTCCAACATCCCTATAGTCCCCCTTCAGATATTGGAAGGCTGCTATGAGGTCTCCATGCAGCCTTCTTTTCCCCAGGCTGAACAGCCCCAACTCTCTCAGCCTGTCTTCGTACAGGATATGCTCCAGTCCCCCAGTCATCTTCATGGCCCTCGTCTGGACTTGTTCCAACAGCTCCATGTCCTTTTTATGTTGAGGACACCAGAACTGCACACAATACTGCAATCGGTAAAGCACTGTCTCCAGTTGGGACAATCTTGCATATTCCCGAGCAAAGGTTTATCACTACATGAAACTATGGACCCCTTTGTACCCTTAAAAGCCATCCTGCTGTCCCAGGAGAATGGGCAGGTCTTCAAAATGCCCTTACCCTGTTGTGCCCAATGTTCAGGAGCTGGCTGTGGCCAAGTGGATTTCCTGAGCCTTCCCTCACTGCTATTTCCATATCTGTTGTGATATTTGTTGGGTCTTCCTGTGCTGGGCGAGTGAGGATAACTTGATTAAAGAAGGTTAGTGTCACATTATATGTACAGGTCAGAATATTCTGCAAGCTGATTTCCACCAAAGCAAGCAAAACCAGGACACAGCAGGAGTCAAGGGCCTGGTTAAAATAAATGGAAATTTTACCTGAGTAAGGTTTGTAGCTCATATCTTTGATACGAACCAAGTCAAGAAAAATATGTTTGACTCAGCACTAGGCTAGCTGTTTTAAAAGCTTTGAACAACACCTCTGATGTGACTGACCTTGAAGAAATTTGTTATTTATGGTGCCATCAGCCGAAAGGGTTTGAATTCCTACTGAGGCTTTGCAGGGTGGTTTCCTAGGAAATTTATAGCAGTGGTAGCAAAAGCAGCAAAAGAAATTCAGATAAGCAAATAAGTAGATCCAGACCTACCTTTTTCAGTGACTGTAAAACAGAGGCAGAGAAAGAAGAAAAAAAAAAAAAAGTCTGGTTTACATAAAGGAAAGTACTTATTAATATCATTAACACACGCTTAATTTCTGAGGGACAATAGATGGCTCAAGGCTATAGCGCACAACAACCATAGCAGCTTTTACCAATGGGCTTCAACTTGCCAGGAGGACAGACTAGATATCTGAGTGCTGTGCCATCTCTCCCTCTACCAGCACATTCCCCAAGTAGGCTTTCTCTGCTTCCTACAGTGATGCATGCTGCTGATCTCCCTCCTGCTCCTCCCCAGCCACACCACCCATCCAACTGCAGAGCTCGGGCTTCTCTGCGCCTGCTTTTCTTCCCTAACTTCACGGCTTTGTTAATAAAGACCCTGATGTAGCATTTTTCATCCACTTAACAACCCTTCCAGAATGGTGCGTTCAACATACCTCTGGGTAAAGATCAAAGAAATGTTTGGGATTGGTTCCACCTCCAAAGCAATTTTGGGATAAGTATCTGCAAACACTGGCAGGGACTCCTCATTACCACTCCTTCTCATTGCCATCAAGGTACTTATTCCTGTTACTCCTGCACAAGGCTGTCAAATTTTAGCAATGCCTTGGAAACCACAAGAAGATTTCTGAAGTTTTGCTTGGCCCCTGACTTCCTCCTCTTCCTCCTGCGGCCACCCCCAGCGCCACACATATGCCCTAGCACCCATGGCACAACCACCAGCGCTGCCTGATATACCGATAGGCAGTGCAGGAAGCCCTGAGGGAGGCTGAACTGATACTGATTCTGAGGCTTCTGGGCACTTCAGATAACCTCACCACAAGTCCAAGCTGATTTGCTTTGACAGTGGCAGTTCTCTGCCATCCCCATCACCCAGCTGTTTTCAGCCCTGTTACTTAACCTTCAGGGTGATTTATGATCTTTAGTCTGCTCAGCACAACTGATAAAAGGACAAGGGGAAGGATCTTTTAAAGAGGCAGATTGCTAAAGCCCCGTGACAAGTCTGAAGACTTTTGAACACTTCCCTTGAGAGCAAATGAGGCATCATATCATTCTGGGAACACACTGACCTACTCAGTTCAAGATACACTCTCAAAGAAAATAAGTACCAGTGTTCATACAAGACTGTAAATGCTTCATATTCATATTTCCATAGTTTCATATTTTCCTATAACTGCATATACTTATACCTCCTTAACAATAAGAAATACAATACTTGTTGCATCCACAGCTACAGGACTTCAAAGCATTATCCAAGACTGACATTTTCGTTGATCTTCAGAATCCTTTAGATAGAGGGTCTGCCTTTAACATCCTTTAGTTTTATATGTCAAATGTGAGGTAAGAGGCAGAGGTACTGATTGGAAACTGGAAGCACAAGCATTTGTGTCCCATTCCCCCTTTGGTGTTTAAATACCCCCTGTTCTCTGCTGAAGTTTAGGCACTGCTATGTCAATTCACTACAAAACCTGAACACAGCTGCATGCCTGCAATGGGACAGCGTGTTGATAGGGCCGTCTGCTCGGGAAGCTCAGTTTGTGCCCTATAACAGGGAAGCAAAATGGTTTCTCTATGGTAATGTTAATATTTTTTATCACAGCTTTTGTGTGCAGTGCTCCCAATGGGTGCCATGGCCTCTCCCTCAACTGCAGCAGGGCCTGAGGACCAGCACATGCTTGACACTGTGCTCAGAAAGCTGCCCAAAGCCAGCCTACACATATTTGAGCACAGGTATACCCAAGGCATGGGATGGAGAAAGCCAGGAAAAATAGCTGAGACGCAGGCAGGTTGAAAACCAGAAGCAGAGAAGGGTTAGAAGAGGAGGAGAGCAAGACAGATTAATCATTCAATGAACAGCAGCACACTGTCTTTTCATACCCCACTTACAAAAGGATGTGATTTTCTGATGAGAGATCATAGGACAGATCAGAAACTAGTCAACAAGAGACTTGCATAATAAGCTTACACTAATGGATGTGATGCCAAAACGCCATGTAACAAGGATACTAGAGAACAGTTTCAACAACATATTACAAACTTCCTGAGGTTGTTTATACCTTACTTCAGACTGATGTAAAGCTTTTTCTTTTATGTGGACTAGTGTGAAATACCTTTTAGCTAGAGCTAAAAGATTTGGGAGTAGAACACAGCACACACTTTCTCAGCTAAGGACAGAAGAGTTGCTTATGTACCTCAAGAAAAAAAAAAGTCACATAATTACAATATTTGGGGTTTATTCCAAAGCATTTCATTCTATAAATTAACATCTCAAACAGATTAGTTGTTATTTTTAGAGTAGTTTCATGGTGTAGATGTTACCCTGAAGCTTTTTATTTCTCAGACATTTGAAGTGTTCTGGGACTGGGACTCAATGAAGAGCTGTGAAATATCACATGAAAATCATTAGTATGACCAGAAAGAGGACTAGATTCACTTCTGCACCCCAGATACACCCTCATGCAAACCCCATTGACAGTGGCACAAAGCTCAAGAGTTAAAACCATGAATCAGACCCAAAGTCATTACAGATTGAAGCTAGTTACTAATGAATGGCTTGTTTGGTGAGCCATATGAAAAAAGATGGTGTTTTCAGTACAGATCCTAGAAGACAGATGTCCACATTTCAGAAATTACTTTCAAACTGGCACTACTTGGCACTCTTAGAAGAGAGAAAAAATTATTTAAAAGAACACTCTTCATCTAAAAACGTATTTGTGTCTAAACTATATTTACCCACTATGGCCTGGGAGGTTTTGAAGGAAAGACTCAGTTCTGTACCTGTGTTGTTGATTGTGGCAGTCTCAAGACGTTGGAAAGATTTTAATGCACCTCACCTGAACTGATGAAAGCTATTTCTAGTTCATATTCTTCTACCAGGCATTGCATCCCTTTACCCAAGCATCTACTCACCTGGAGTACTGTGTGCAGTTCTGGTGTCCTCAACATAAAAAGGACGTGGAGCTGTTGGAACAAGTCCAGAGGAGGGCCATGAAGATGATCAGGGGACTGGAGCATCTCCCATATGAAGACAGGCTGAGAGAGTTGGGGCTGTTCAGCCTGGGGAAGAGAAGGCTGCATGGAGAGCTCATAGCAGCCTTCTAGTATCTGAAGGGGGCCTATAGGGATGCTGTGGAGGGACTCTTCATTAGGGACTGTAGTGATAGGACAAGGGGTAATGGGTTCAAACTTAAACAGGAGAGGTTTAGATAGGATCTAAGGAAGAAATTCTTTCCTGTGAAGGTGGTGAGATGCTGGAATGGGTTGCCCAGGGAGGTTGTGAGTGCTCCATCCCTGGCAGTGTTCAAGGCCAGGTTGGATGATGCCTTGGGTGACATGGTTTAGTGTGAGGTGTCCCTGCTTATGGCAGGGGGGTTGGAACTAGATGATCTTAAGGTCTCTTCCAACCCTAACTATTCTATGATTCTGTGATTCTATGATACTCCACTTGTTTCCAGCTCTTCTGATTCAGTGAAATCAACCAAAGTTGCCAGGTGAGGACCCTAGTACAAAGGAATTAAAATCTCCCCTGCAGGCTCAGGCTTCTTGAACACTTTTCGTGCTCCTTTGTATAGCTCAGAGGCTGGAGAAGCATCCACACCAGAAGTGGAACCCCACAAAGCTGCAGGCTCAGCACATATTCAGGGTGAAGGAAACCCCAGTTCTGTCCTGCTTCCCTCTGCACAAGGAGATTTATACCTTCTTTCCATCCCCAAGGGACTGTTTAACCATGCAAGCTGTTGTGCAGCGCTGAAAGTCTTCTGCAGTCTCTCCCTTTGACGTGGTCTCACTTTGCACATTATGTTTGAACATGAATTGCTCCAGGGGGAGCATTACAGTGCAGTGAGTAGGGCACCCAGGTGGGAGGTGGGACACACGGGACCATCAACACTAGTAAATATTTAATCTTTGTATGCAAAGCGTAACAGCTTCAGCATGAGACTCTGCACCTGCCAGCCCTGCTCAACCCAGAGCTTGCTCAACCAGGACTGCAGGCAAATGAGGCTTTGAGCAGATGGCAGAATTGAACTTGGATCTCCCAAACCATAGGCATGTGTTTTAATTAATCTGCACATTCAGCCCAATTAGTGAATAGTGCCAGATTCACCAAAGCCACATTTTTCTCATGCTAAATGACTGATCAAAACCCCAGGCCCACCAGTTAGGCTTTCTGCTGATCATGGATGCTTATGGCAGGGGGGTTGGAACTAGATGATCTTAAGGTCCTTTCCAACCCTAACTATTCTATGATTCTATGGCCCCATAGGCAGTCCCAGTGTTTCACAACAGTCACTTTCTTCAGCTGTCAGCGTGCAACCCTTAGACACCAGAAGGAAATAAAACATAAAACTGGAGACAGGAAATTGTTTAATGACAGAAATTGGCAAAGACAGGTGTAATCCTCAAGCAACTTTTGATTCATTTTAAGAAATAAGCAGGTATCATTTTGACAGCATACCTTTAGCAAAGAAAGGTAGAGATTCCGGTGGCAAGATGTGATCTTCCTAGAAGATCCAGTCCTCATTCTCTTAGTAAACAGAGAGTGCCAGCTTTATCACAGCTGGGATGACAGGCTTTGTGAAATCAGTTTAGAAAAGTACATTTTTAATTCAGCTTTTGGTGCCATTTAAAGTTATTGTTAAGTAATGGCCACAGTGTGATATAAATCAGTCTATTAGTATCTGCCCTTGATTTCACAGCTGCTTTATAAAAACCAGCTTGCCCTCTGATACTGCCTTCTACTTACCCACAGCCCTCTTTTGCTGCAAACTTTGAGCCAGGTTTAACTCTGGTTCATTTAATCTCTAGCACCTTGCCTACACCTGGGCTTGTTTCTGATCTTTTTCTGCCTCTTCTCATCAGCCTAAAACACAGTTTTATTTCTCAGTTCTCCATTCTTCTTTTTACTTTTCCTTTCTTTTTTTAAAAAAAAAAAAAAAAAAAAAAAAAAAATAATATTAATAAAAAAACTAAAAAAAAAAAAAAAAAAAAAGAAA
>NDXB01015825.1:253311-276417 GCA_002631895.1 Agapornis roseicollis | reverse complement strand
TTTTTTCTTTTCCTTTTTTTTTTTAAAAAAAAAAAAAAAAAAGTAAAAACAATTATATATCTAAAACCCCAGGAAGTATCAAATTTAAAGCAGGGAGATGGTTTGTGTCCTAGGAAGATTTTGAGATTATACTCCTCTACTGGTCCTCATTGTGACCAAGAGCCCTGTGTCCTCCGTAACAGCTTCCATGTGCACAGACAGGGTAGCAGTAGGAAAAAAAGGACAAACACCACCCCTTGCCAGCTGTGCCTTCACATACACAGACAAATCCTGCTAGGAAATGACAAGGAGCAGCTAAAGGAAATGGACTTCAGAGATATGAAACGCTCATTGCTGCCTCCCTAGAAATGGATGAGATGAAAGAGTGTTGAATCTAAACCAGACGCTGCACATACACCTGCAATTGTGTACATAAAGCCATCTGAATCTGCAGAAGACAAAAAGCAGATGAACAACTCTGTTTGATAAGGGAATATGGGTAGTTATGTTATTACATGCTAATGATTGCACACAAGCCAGAGCACGAACCTGACCTTTGCAAAAATGGGGGAGATAGAATAACGGCTACCTTTCAGTTCTGCTTTACGGATGTGAATACTTGAGCCTAAAGACTGTGCCTGGATCTCCTATTAGTATAGTATAGCCCTTTAATTTTCTTTCAGTTTTATTTAAGTTACTGCTAATTATTGAAGGTCCCCAAGGCAAACTCTTGTACACTTTAGCAACAGCTTCCGAGATTCTCATTATTTTTTAAGTTACTAGCAATAGAAAAAGACAACAGGAAAGATTTGTTTTTCCTGTCAAAATGGGTAACTATGCGCATGATACTACTTAACCAGCTGATTCCTGGTGGTTTTCATAGAGAATGAAGTTCTGGAGAAGGAGTTCTAAAATCTTCTGTGAATTCCTAGGGACTTCTGTGCTGGCAGAAGGAGATTTGGACTGGCTATATGCTGTATCAGATTGCTTTGCCATGTCTTTCCGATGGATGGTGAAATACCAGGTGCTAGAATTCCAGCTTCTTCACTTTTATTGTACATAATGCATTGCTAGCTCTTATCATTGCAGATAAACATTATCAGGTGAAGCAAGTAAGACATGAAAATCCACCAAGTGGAACTGAAAGAATGCAGTTTTGCCTTGGTTTTAAATTATGCTTTGGAGGATTACCCTATGATTTTTTGTTAATGAGTACATCATTGATTCAGGCTTTTTCCTGAGCACCATCATAATTTTGCCCTCTAGACATCTACCAGGGCCAATAAGGTTAGCCAGTGAGGACTGCATTGCACACTATGTAATCAAGGCAGACTTTGAGTCTCAATCCTTCTACCTCAGTAGGAATCTTTCTAAACTTGCTCCAGAAGATAAATATGGATGAAACAGCATGTAAGAACATTTTGGTTAACTCTTTGATAATATATTGGAGGTAGGGACAGGAATGGATCTTCATTTACAAAGGGTTGAAGAGTCATGAATTCAGGATCTGAAGGTGGTATTGGAGGGCTGGTGCATATTGTCCATTTACCGTTTTGACGATACTGTTTCTCTGCTTTTTCTTTCTCTTCTCCAATGGGCAGCTTTTTCGTCAAAATACTCATTTTTTAAAGAGGCGATCTAGCTGTGTTCCTGGACAGTCACTCACACATATGTTCATTCAAAATCTGCAGGTTTTAAACCCAAGACTGAGCTGTCATTTAGTTCTTTTGCTGAGCAAAGTACCATAGTGTGCACTGAGCAAAGCATCTGTGTCCTCCAGAGCAATGTTCAGGTGAATGAGTCACAGCACCTGGAGGGACGGAAGAAGGAGTCAAGCTGATTTTCCAAAGTACTGACCACTGACATATCATGGGGGTGATGTGACCTTAAGGGAAAGGAAGGACAAGAAAGAACAGTGGTATTGCCAGTCTGTGACTTCCATAATGATATGTTTGAAGGATTAAGAAGAGACACACGAAAGGCAAGTGTTTATCAGCTGCCACTTTCTGTTTGTTGCATGCTAAAGGATCTTTCTGCCAATTTCTTTGCAAAAAGAGGTGAAGCTTGACCTAGGGAATTATACTGGGGCAGAAAGCATTGGCAAGAGGGCACAGACAAACTCAGCCACTGCATAGATAGTCCCTGCTCCTCCTGCTCGCCAGGACCCTCTTATTACCTCGCATCTTTTGCTTTTATTAATCCATCCAAAACAGCTATGTAATTTTTCGCAGTTTTCTCTGCAGAGTGAAACTATGGCCCTTTTGAGCAGTTGCATAGCTGTATGTCTACTTACTTAGCAGAATTATTCTACAGAATTGCGGTTGCAGGCAAAGGTTGATAAGCTGAAACTACTTGTCTATATTTGAAACAAAGGCTGAACAAACCCTTTTGATGTAATGATGTTGACATAGTGAGAAGTATAAAAGTTGTATAACTTCTGCAATAAACTAATATTCTTTTTTTTTTTTGTTTTGGAGTATTAGTGGTTATGTCCAGCCTTCAAGCTTTTCCAGTCACAGGACTACTAAAGCAGAAGAATTCAGATGGTTAGCAAAAATGGTATGTGTTCAAGATGTGCCTGCTCTACTGAAAAGATTTGAGCACAGCTTAGGCTGTGGGTCACGTAAGATAGATAATAGTTGATTTTCCATTGCGATTTATAAAATGTTTTATATAAATGAGGTATTTTTGACTTAATTAGACCATCTCTTCTCTTGGCTTTTTGGAAGAAAAACTTCCAAACTCTCCCAAATATTCTGGTAGGTGTTTTAATGGAATAGAAAAATGAGGAAAATTACCATTTTCATTTCATGAAAGATGCAGAGAATGTATTTCAATGCCCAATATTTGGAGCGCTTGACCATGCAAAGAGGGAAGAAAGTATGGTTATATATATAGAAACAATCCAATCTGATGACATCACATCAGGTTCAACAATGTAAGAATATTGTAAAATCATAATTTGTCAGTATTCTAGCTGCTGCATGGCTACTTGACATAAAAGTTAGCTAAAAGAAGAATGAGTGGTTGGGGAGTTGACAGGGGGATCAGTTGCAAACTGTTCAAATCCAGCTCAGGTTTCCAACAGCAATAATGGAACTATCCCTGCTATTACCTTTTGACAGCTCCTTGACTAAAGTAAAATGAGTCAATGACTACTCTAATTTTTTTAGTTTAACCCATTCCCTCTGTTTCCTAGACAGTGCTGTAAAAGCTCTCAAACCACTCCCTAGAAGAGAGGTGTCAGTGAGGATGCCTTGAGTGATGGTAAGCACACCTAGAAGTAAGAAGATTCAAGCCAGAACCACAAACCCTCTGAGACCTAAAAAAGCCTCCTTCAGTGCAGGACTGGGACAAAATGGCTGCTTTTATGTTTTTCTGAAGTTCTGGTGATTTCCTCAGGGCTAAATCCTTAATTGTCCCTCTAGGTGCTCCAGGTGCCACACTTCTGGACTTAGTGGTCTTGGCCACATCCTTGCTCAGTGCTCCTGTGTGAATGAGAACAGAGGTGCTTTGTCCTGGACAATGGTGACAGGGTTGGATCTTTGCTAGGATGGTAGGGTGTGTTATATGATTGTATATAAATGTTTGTTACATTTACCCTGTCCTAATGCTTACATGGTCCTGTTCCCTCTCCCACCACATACAACCACAGAGGGGTCTTCTACCTCCCTCACCAGAAGCCAATCCAATGCCACCTCCTGTTGCTGGAGGCTTCTCCTGGGCCTGTTCCTACCATGACATGGGTCAGACAGGTCACGGCAGTATGCATGCAGGTGGGGGACCTCAGCAGGATCCTGAGGACTGCGTGGTGGACATGCTGCTGGGGCAAGACACGTAGCATTGAAGTGATAACAAGACAGGAAGAGAGGTTTTCCATGAGCTACATCACCACCATTCAGTAGATATGTAGGAAAGCCTTTCTTTTCTGGGGCCTTAGCCTTTCACAACCCACCCCACTTCACACTAGATGACAATCTAAGCAGCATTGTGACAAAATGGGCAGAGCTCCCCTAGCTGGGATGGTCTCAAGAGTAACATGCAGAAGGTCAGCAGACATAGGTGATGTCTTTTACAATCCCTGATCACATGGCTGCAAAACCCAGGTGACACCAGCAGTGCCTCTGTCATGAAGTTACAATGCCATGGTGTGGCTCAGACCCTTCCTTCTCATTGCTCCTGTGACGTAAAGGTGGGCAGGCAGCAGGCAGGCAGGCAGGCAGGTGGGTATATGCCCACGCACAAGCACTGCTGTGTTCTTGCTCATGCATGTGAGCCCTTGCATCAGAGATGCTCCCAGGAAAGAAGGCTCTCACCCACTCCCAGACCCAACTGCCACAGGGCAGAGCAGGGAAACAACATGCGTCTTTCATCCCAGGAAGGCACTGACTGCACTGCCTGCAGCCTGAGCAACTCTCACACACTAACCCTCTGCCGGCATGTTTCTTTGGAAGCTGCCAGGATAAGAAATCCTGACAAATGCTTCCCTGGAGTTGTAAGGCCACCTCTAACAGCTGTTCCTATGAAAGGTCCTTGTAGCGGCACAGTTGCGGTCTCAGCACAAGCTGGCATAATACACAGTATGGGAAGGGGGGAACTTTTCAGGAGGGAGGAGGCAAAACTGGATTTCAATGGGAGAAAAAAAAAAAAACCAAAAGCTTGATTTCTATGTTCCCTATAGCAAACATGGCATTTTCATGAGAAAATTTGCATACCAATATATTCAAGCAAAAAATAAAGTTTTTAATTTTTGGCAGCTCAGGACAGGTTTGTGCTGCTCAGTTTTTGACAGTAAAGCAACGTATATTCGCACAATTTTTTTCCTTCTTCTTTTACAGAATGCTGACATTTTCAAATGCATTTACTCTCAAAATGCAGTTTCTCTTGAACATTTTCAACGTTTTTCACGGTATTTATTTCTGAGGGTTTCTCACTGCCAGAGGAACAGCTGAGGATCCAGGGAGGAGTTGTAGGAACGCATTCACTATAGCAGATTCTTGGGAGTGGCTTGGGGTGGCACTGGACCCATTTGACCCTGGCCTTTGTCAGGAACTAGTATTGTCTGAGTCTGAAGTGAGGCAGGGATGCAACAGAGATCCCAGCCTGCTTCTCCAAGGAGGGGAAGCTGGAAAGGACGGGTGAAAGGGAAAAGAGCCCAGACAAATGCACCCTTGAACAAATCATGCAGTCTTAGCAGAAAAAAGCAGAATAAGCCACGTCTCAGCATTGTCTCACTACTCGTGCCAAGCATTACAGCCAGGGAGAGCTTCTCCTGACCAGCCCAGAGCATGGACAGTCTCCTGTGCTTGCAGCCAAAGGCAGCAGCCCAAACTTCCTTGTTGTTATGCTATGTCATAGCTGATGTTGGTGCAGAGAGTCCTCTATCCATTCCTGCTTTTGCACACACAAAAGTGAAGTGTGGCAGCTCTGACCAAAACCCTAGGGATTCACAGTGGCACCCCTCCCGCTCTGCTCCAAGCAAACTTCTTGGAACACTTGGAAAAGCATGAGAAGGTTTTGGGATGGAGAAGTAAAACACATTTAACTAAATTCACCCACATTTTCATGCTGGGTAGAAAAATCATATAATTTTTTTGGCTACAGGCGTCTTCCCTCCTTCAGGCCAGTCCACATGCACTAACTCCCAGCCAGAGGAACTCTCATTTAATACACAGAGCATCAGACTATTGTACACTCATAACCAAAACTGCCAAAGGCAGCTACCAGAAACTATACTGCAAGATATCAAAATATGTTGATGAAATCCCACTACCCTGCTCATCCACCCGATCAGACTAGAAATGATGGCTAATGGGTTCCTGAGCTCCTCTGAGCAAACAGGGTGGAAATAAAAGTCTTGGTTTGGTGCATGCCCAGAGTGTTGAACTAATAACATTTGTCTCACATGTAAGCAGCTGTAAAACCTGATATTTACACAAGGATTCACAGAGATGAGAAAAGACTGGTTTTTTTCTAGATGACAGGCTCTGGTTCAAATGGGAATTAATCTGGGAAAACCCTCTGGTCTGTGTCATACAGCGTGCCAGCTTAAATGACAGTAGACTTGACTTTTTTTATAATTGAAGATTGGCTTTAAAGCATTGACATCGTTCCCACATCAATACAGCAGCATTTTTGCCTACCAAAGCACCTATCATTTTGCATGTCAAATAAATTGTGAGCAAAACAAAACTCTGCCTCTGAAAGCAGTCAATGAATGCGCTCACAAATGTGCTTGGTATAAACACAGATACACCCAAATACACTTGCAGGTGGGAGCCACTGCTCTGTACTGCACACTTGCTTGGTTTATCCTTGGTTTATCCAATTACAAAGCTTAGACCTGCCTTTAAATCCACATTCCTAAAACTCAGGCATCAGCTGGCACATCCTACTGTTGGCAACACAATGGTTGTTGTCTCAGCCACCCAGAAGTAATATGCAGAGATGTCTTTTATGAGGACAATTAGTAGGACTGGAAAACACAGCCCAGTTTTTAGATCCCCAAACCCTACCTCAAGCACTGGTGCAAGCTACTTCTCTTTCTGTTTTCTTTCAGCTGTATCAGCTGGTCTAATAAATCACATGCCCCTTCTTATGAAGCTTGCATCACTTTTATATAGAAATGATAAAGCAGATGATGCTCCTGGTGGCTGAGCACAGCAGTGCTAGGGGTAGCATGGATACAGCAATGTCTGATACATCAGATTTCTCAGGATTTGGAATAGTTTACAATTCAAACTAACCCTCCAACCTGCATGCCTTGTAGGGGTTAGAGTTTGGGCATCTGGCTAAATATGTTAGACTGGTCTTAACCCTTTGGGTTTTTTAATACCATGAAAACACATGAATCTGGACCTCAGCTCAGGGGTGCTTCTGGCTCCTTATCTAACATCAGCACAACATTAAAGTAGCAAATGAATGAATGCAGAGGAAATGAACACAGACTCAGCTGAGTCTGGGACATCCAAGGTCTCACTCTTTGCCATATTTAAAATCATATTTTATTATAAATCACTCTCTTTCTTCATGAGAAGTAAGTTTTTTGAGGCACAAGGAAGAACATCCTTCAGAGCCATCAGGGATAGCATTCTATTTGCCAATGAAATTTCTAGCTTTGCAGAATTTGGGCTGTATGCTGTAATACAAAGGAATAACTTTAACCCAGAAAAATCCCAGACAACTTCACTGATTTCCATGATGTTTCAGTTTTTCCTTTGGTAATAGTAGACCTCAGTACGTATTCTTAAAAAGGAGTGTCTACCACAGGTCTCACTCCATGGAAAACTATGGCTATCATAGCAGGTTCAAAGTTCTTCCAAACAAAACATTTGGAGCTGATGAACATCGTATGCATTCCTTGCTTTCTATTGCTGTAAAGGATCCAGATGCTCTGCCTCTGCAGTGGCCTCACATCTGTGCTGCTGTGGAAACAAAAGCAGAAGTATGAGGACAATAACTCTTTAACAGATTTTTGTCTGATGCTTCCATCTTGTGGCCAATTCTGAAAAGAAAAGTGTGGCTCTATTTCAGTAGAGGTATTTACAAATGTAAGGAAACACTGGAAGTTTTAAAAGTGTCCCAGATCCTTGCCTCCAGTTATATGGATGGGGATGAATTGGGGTTGAAAGTTAGATGAGTTTTCGCTTTGAAAGGCACTGAACATCAATGCCAACAGAGGAAGCAGCTGGTGCCTCCTCTGCGGCCGGCTGTGTTTCAGTTTCGTGTAAACTGTTTGTGCAAAAGGGATTCAGGACAGAAATAAGGTCAGGTGAACAAGTGCTGATTCCAGCCCTTCACCTTGTTGCAGGCATTGGTGGTAGGACCCCCACAGTGTACAGACTCTGCTACAGCTGCCAGCTTCATGGGCCAGCTCAGGTCCATGACGTGACTTTCCCTCCTCGGTTTTGAGCATACAGAAAGCTTCCCTTACCTTTCCTCTGAACTTTCCCAGGGATTACGCCTGCACAGAGCTGTGTACCACACAGCCTCTCATGATGGGGATAAGGTGATGGGACACAGCTGTGTTGCTGAAACAGTTGCAAGGGCACTGTGCCTAAGATTCCCAGAGCCACCAGGAGCTTCTTAGGGTGGCTGATAAACCTGCTGCTGCCCTTTTGCACCACTCATAGCAATCCAGATGCTTAGGCAAAGTTCTGGTTAACTGCACAAACCAAAGTCTCCTGCATAAGGCCCATGTAAAGATGTTCCCTACTTTTCCCTTCCCTTTCCTGCCTAGGAGCCCTCCTCTCTCTGCTGCTCCAGGAACAGTGCCACTCTTCCCAGAGCTCCTCTATCCTGGCCAGACTGCCTCTGCCATGTGCCAGTGGACTCCCTGAGTACATTTCCAGCCAAATATTTGCAGAGGCCTTGAGACAGGGAGCAATACAATGAGCGTGACTCCAACTGGACACCCACACTGTGGTTATCAATAGAAAGGTTATGCTTTTGCCCAAAATGGATCTACTTCAGCAGGAGGGTGAGACACTCCCTATCCATGATCCCCAGCATGAACACACGTGCTCACAGGCACACAGCCATATCCTATACTCATAAGACTGCATTCCTGCTCTGCAAAGGGGAAAAAGAGAATATAGAACTGATTCTGAGCTCTGTACCCAGCTGAAGGCTCTTGCACAGAGGGAGATTGTGGTGCCACCACCCATTACCATGCACATCAGGAATCAGGAGTCCATCAGTCCTCATTTCTCACACAGCTGCTGAGCTTCCAGAAGAGCAGGTGCACAACCAAGCAGGACAGATGTAAGGACCCAAGTGCTGCCATGGCTCTTTCCTGAACCCCTGGGGTGGCAGGAAGTGTTGTGTGTTCGTGCAGTGTTGTAGGACAAAGATTCCTCTTTGGCAAGGACACAAAGGAGAGGGAACCTGCTCCAACTCTTATCTAAGGCAAAGACCCAGACTGCTGTATGCTGTTTGGAGCGAGGAGCAGGTTTGCTTTGAAAGGAAGCAGTGACGGAGAAGGAGATGTTAGATGGAGAGTTCAAGCGTGTTTTAATAAGTGACCTCTCCATGGAAAGAAGGTCGCTAACCTGCCTGTTTGTAAGGTTTTCCCACAGCCAGCCTTTCCTGGCTCCCAATGGCAAACCAGGACAGGCTCTGCGGCAAGAAGTGCAGCTGGTAGTTTAACTCTGTTTTCAGGCTGAAATCTTGCAATTCTTCTCAATTTCACATTCAGTTACATCCACTCTGTACAATTAATTAATGTGAAGCACAGAACCATGGGACAAAAATCTGGTTTGATTCATAAAGAAGGTGAGCTCAGCATAGGCTTAAAAAGCCCTCAACCAGATGCAGAGAAACTATGGCCATTTCAAACCGCTAATCATCAAAAGCTTTGGGCTAAAGACTGACACAAGTCACAGTACCTTGTTAAAAGCAATCCTTGCATAAAGCCATTTGCTACACAGTGATGATAGAAACAGCAGAGAATGTAGATTGCAGACATGCAGCACAACATGTCTGTTTGCATCCCCTGTCACCCCTTTCCTCAGTGTGTGCAGACCAGCAGGCATCCGTCTCCCCAGTACACATAGTGTAAACATCAGGAAGGGTTTCATCTCATGCAGAGGCACATGCTCTGCTCCGGCAGCAGGAGCATGGCTGAAGCACTGCATCTGCCATAGTCTGGGGGACAGCATAGCTCCCCACAGGTGTCACTGTGCAGGTGATTTGCTGCAGGCACTTCCCTGCTACAACCACCAGAAGGACTCAGGGACCTGCTTGTCATTGCATCCCGATGGCTTTGAGAAGTGCTTAATTAACCAAAATCTTTTTTGGGGAAAACAAAACCCAAGCAAGACTGATTCTCTATAACCATCTTTCAATAAGTGAGTATAGACCCCTCACATATCCTTAAATTATATATCATTTATTGAAATATAGAGATCTTAATTTACAGGACTTTTTTCAAAGACAAAATATCAACAGGGGCATTTTTGAAATACATTTTGTGCCTACCATCACTCAGGCCAGTTCACCCTTTTTCAAGCATTTCACAACAGCCACCATTTTGGAAACACTTCCTTTTTTATTATTCTAAAATATAACTTTTGGACATTCAAAGTGCAACAGTTAACGTGCCTGTGGAATATATCACAGTAAAAAAAAATATAAACAAAGGCAGTGATATAGCTGTCATAAATGTTTTGGCAGTATTCTAAAAGTCTATATAAAAATACTTATATACATATTGATGTATAACATCATCATATCTCACGTCCTTCATCATGTATTAGGACCATTTTGTACAAGTTGCAGACCACACTTTAAGGTATTGGTTGGCCATTCCAAATCAAAAGCTGTGTTTCATAGGCTAACAAACACTGATTGTCATTATACAATTACTGTAATGAAAGGTTTGGGAATATCTCTTCCAGTGGCTTCTCAAAAATTAAGCCATAAAACAAAAAGTCTGTAATACTGATAGTAGTGTAAAACTAAACAAATCATCCTTTCACAACTCTCCCTCTCTAGTAAATCTCCTCTCTTCCTCTACTTCTTATTCCAGTTTCCAGGCCATCTGATCTGATTCCAAGCCTGCAGTGAGCTGGGTTTGGCTAGACCCTGGCACAGATGCAGTTCATCTGTACAATACTCATGACAGGATGGAGAATCAACATTACCATGCATCAGAATGTGAGCCAGCTGGTTCACTTCAACTGCTTGGGTCTAGCCCCACTGGAGATGCACTAGGAGATATAGAATGAAACTGGTGAGGGGAAGGGGAGACTACATGAAAATGTCCTTAGATTCCAGTAACTATTATAATAAAACATGCTGCGGCTGATTTTCAAACCCTGAAGAACCCTTGGCCATGTGCAAAAAATGCAGGTGAAATTGCTTGCCTAATTTGAACATGTAATGAATACATATGCAAATTAAGGCATGTGTGGTCTCAAGAGGCCATTCAGATATGTGGGATATCAAATAGACAATTTGTGTTTTCTCAATTCATAGTTTATAGATGGAGAGAGACTTTCTGTTGTCTCATCTGGCTGTATCAAAAGTCTTTATGTTTCACAGTTGTCCCCGTACAGAGTTCAATGGTGTGTTTGGCTAAAGCATAGCTCCCAGGTATTTCAGGTCTTGTATTTCAGGTCTTGATTTGTTGACTGCAAGAAATAGCAGATGCACCATCACTCATGGTTCCTTCTGATTGTCGTCCTTTATCAGGGTTGAAAATGCAGGTGCCTTGCATCAGGTCCTGTTTTGATATCAGTTGTATGCTTCTACGTGACCTCAGACAGGTGACATTTTGACACCCAGACCCAGAATTATTTGCCTGTAACACTGACAATATTACATTTGCTTTTATCTGATCCACAACTGTCCACAAGCAAAAACAAGGGGAGTTGTGTAGCTTTTCTGAGGGCCATTTCAAGTTAAACTGTAGTTTAACGTGGCAGCATGTTCTGTCAGTAGCTGCTGGTCCATCTTTTACACTTCCTAGGAAAAATACTGCAACACAGGTATGAATTTGCACTGCATTGGTTGTGTCAGGCCAGAGGCTGAGCACGTTCTGTAAGACACTCATCACAATGAATTAAGATTAAGTTTGAAAGCTGAGCACCAGAAAGGGTGGGGCCCTTCGCAGTGATGTACCATTTTTCACATGTAAGTCTTCCAAAGCATCATATCTCATTAACACATTGTACAGAGATAGCAGTAACCATAGTACTTTGTTCATATAAGTGGTGTCAAAAAAACAAGTATTGCAGGCTGAGAGCACATTCATTTTGACACTCTTTCTTCCAAAAAAAACCACCCTTGGAAGCAATTACAATTTGTAGTTACAGTCGGCAAAGATAATAAAGTTTTCTATTTCTGTTTAAACCTGAAAACTAAGACAAGAATATTTGCTGCAGAATTATTTCTGCTTATTTAAACTTGAGTTCCAGACTGAGAGAGATGTCTTTGTTCAAACAGTTCAAAGATCAAACCAATTCTTCACAGGATAAGATTTCTTTTGAGTACCCATGAAATAAAATGATAATAATGGGATGTTGCTGCTGGTTTATCTTAATCTTCCATTCTCCAGCATCTTGGAAATCTGGCATAACTTTTTTTTTCTTTTTAACATTTAAATATTTAGAACCTCATTTAATCAGAGGATAATAATTGCTGTAGTATAGCTGATTAGAAAAGATACTTAGCTCATGATAGAAAACAAAACAGCAGATTTTTCTCCATGTTAAACAAGTTTTAGCTAACCAGAATGGTCTTTTTCAGGTCATAATTTTTAGCTTGTACTTAAAAAAGTTTCTTGAGACTCTGTTTTTACTGAAGGACAATGAATTGTAAAATATACATTTAGTGTTACTGAAAACAGTAGTGGTATTATCTTGAAAACAGCTATCTTCTATAGTTAATAAAGACTTACTAGGTTTCTAATACCTATTATAGACTGGTTTTAATTATTATTATTATTATTATTATTCCCATTTACTTGCATTAATGGTAAAAAGTAACATGTTTTGTAGTACCGGTGAGTCCCTTGTGATTTTAGACCTTTCTGGTCCAAAAGTGGTTTTAGTATGTTCTTCAGTTCACATGATAGTTCAACAACAGCTGACATTAAAATTGAGGGAGGAAGTACACAAAATTCATGAGTGATCTCTTCTAAAATCCATGGCATATGTTCAATGTGCACCTCAGAAGATCCTTGAGTAGACAGTTATTTACATAATTACAATGGTGAAGTATTGCTGCAGTGGAAATTTGATACACCAAAGTCACATGAATGCCCTTGAAACACAAAACTTGTCTGTCTGTGGCCTTTTCCTTCATCCTCCTACCAGTTCAAATGGCAAACAACACTGAGATGCTACTGAAGTACTGCAAGAAGCAAAACTAAAATTCCATGTTCGACATGTCTCTTTCTTTCACTCATACTCAGGATGATTTCTCTGCCCATCACCAGGAGCTTCTCTGTACAAATCCACCTATTCACATCTGTGGCATTGCAATAAAGTGGTTTTCTCTGTGGAGCAGAATTCTACAGATGACACGGCAATCTCCCTCGTGTGCAGAGCTGGAAGGTGTTTGTGGGGTTACAGGAAGCTGTCCTCCACCAGGTCTGAGGAGTCGATTCCAATGTCATCCATCATGTCAATGTCCTCAATGGTCTCGTCCTCTCTCTTGATGAAGGTAGAGCTACTGGAACCAGTCTCAATGGCACTTTCTTCAGATGTCTGGGAACTGGAAGAGACAAACATCTCAGAAATAAAATACATGGCAAACGTGGTTAAGTACTCCAGTCTCTAGCAGGACTGAACACTACCTCCCCACAGAGCAATCTTAGATGACTGATAGCCCATTCTTAGGACATGACACATCTTGTATTTCAAAAGTAATGAACCACCTAGGAATCCAAAGGAGCAGGTTGCATATAGGTTTCTCCGAGCCCTCTCCATTAGAAAAATAGCTTGATGATGCTGCTGTGACAATAGGTCACTTTGGTACACCTAGGGAGGCCAGGTGAAAATAAAATAACAAACAATAAGAGAGAGGCAATAAATCTCAATGTGGATAGTGCTTCTTAGGGACTTATTCGTCCCCTTCTCAAAAATTGTGCAAAAATGTCAAAAAAGAAGTTTCTAGGTTGTTAATTTGTATACTATGAATTCAGAGCTGAATTAAAAAATCAAATAAAAAAGTAATAGCAAGGTTACACAGTTCAGTGGCCTAATGGAATCGATCATACAAACTGACAAGGGAGTAGTAAGAAGTCCTGGATACCCTGCTGTCAAAGAAAAGAATACCATGGAAGACTGGTATTAAAAACAACTTATTCCAAATTTTGTAGTGGTCTCAGATAGAGCAAATCAATCACTTGAGATCCCATATGCAGCTCCAAGGCATTGAGCTGTAGGGGCAAGATGTGTTGCAAAATGTGCCCACAGAGCCATGAGACAGCCACTGCAACTTGGCCAAGCTAACAATGGAGTCCCCAGGACACACAGGAGTGCCCTACTAACAGTCCCCTCCCACTGGCAGTCACAAAAGAGGTGGAATTACATTTTTCCAATTGAAAACATTGCTGCCAGTCATACTACCACATTTATATGGCATCTTCCCAACAAGGAGTTTCAACAGCTGAGGAAAATATTCATGGAGTAAGATGCTAAAAATTGCTAAATCACATTGTCAAACATGAACTCAAACAATGGCTATGAGCTGCATGATCTGCAAATTGCACCCACCTGTGCCTGTTCCTTTTGCCAAGCTCATCTTCAGAAACAGGATCAATGTCAGGCAGAGGGATGATGTAACCGCTGTCAGCACTCAGCCTCTGCTCATCAAATCCGCTCTCCCTGTCCTTTAGCTTGTCTTCATTCTTGTAGGTGACACCAATGTAAGCATTGTCACATTCCCCTCTCATGCGTGTGACAGCTGGGTGATCACTCTTCAGGAAGTCCAGGTGAATCTTCTCATAGCTCTGAAAATATTCATTTCAAAGCCCTTGTTACAGGCTGTTCACTGAGGCTGTCTTTCTTCAGATGGGTAGCTGTGATTCATTAGCCCAGAAAATGTTCTGCTCTATGAGCCAACAACATTGGATAGAGAAACCCAGCTTCTTCAAATGATTTGAAGGGAGAAATGACACATGAGTTTTAGATGATGCAGGAGTGAGTGCAGCAGCACAAAGCAGACTAGTAGGTGTGAAAGAGGGTGGGGGAGGGGGAAAGGGGGGAAGGAGGGGAAGAGGAGGAAGAGCGGGAAGGAGGGAAAAGGGAGTGAAGGTAGGTGGGAAAACACTGAATGATGGGGCAGGCAAAGCAGAGGTATTAGAAGTATGAGGAAAAACCTGCCCATGTCAGGGTCCAAAGAGGGAGATAGGGAAATTATACACATGGACCGATAAATTGCTTTTCTAGAATGACTGCCTAGAAAATCCAGTGAGAATATATAAAACTCATCCTCTAGTAGAAAACTTGAGTTGGTAGGATTTAAGTAGAAATGGAGACGTCTGCTTCCTAGTTAATACTACAAACTTTAATACTGCAGAAGTGCTTCTCTCAGTAAGCTTGTATGCAAAAACATGCAATGTCCCTGTCCAAATCACATAATTCATATAGGTTACTATGTGCCAGTTCAGTGCTCATGGCTTTCATGGGTGGAACACTCGCAATTCGCTCTAAAACAGCATATAGAAAACAGGGGAAATACCAAAGAGCAAACCTTTTTGTATTCTCCAGGCAACAAGCTCTCCACAATTTCACTCAAATGGTAAAAAGAAGGTCTCTTTTCTGGTTCACTGTTCCAGCACTTCACCATGATCTCATACCTGCAGATAAGATGGAAGCCAATTTAACCAACTGATAAAAGTAAGTGAGTAAACAAATAGAAACTAAAGCAAAAATTGTCTGGAGACTAGCCAGGTGTGGAAAAGCCCAATGCACACATACACTTCATTAGTAGCATGATCAGGTTTGGCCATTCGGTATCCACTCTTGATCTTATTGTAGAAAGTAGAATCCACCATCATGCCAGGATATGGTGTGCCACCTGCAGATTAAAGAGAAGAAAAAATACTATTCTATACTTGACTACCTATGGCAGAGTTTCTAAATACTCTCTTGCTGTTCATGTCAAAATACATTAACACTATAATTTGACATGCCATCAAAATTAATCTTTCCTAGCCAATACTTTATATCAGAGCTGTTGTCTTCAGGACATTAATCCATGAGGCAAAACATTGGCTAGGAAAGACTCAAGCAGGTACTACTTAGAAAAAGATACCTTTACAGTGTTTATAGAATGCATTTACTGTGCACAGGGGTTGGATGATACCTGGATCAAGTCATCAACCCACATTTGCCAGATATGGGATCATGGTTCTGCTCTGCCACTGATTTTCTGTGCAACCTTAGGCAAGTCACTTGCTCTATCTGGTTTTACAGCCTTTGGCACCTGCATGACAGCTGAGAGTGCCATGGCCCAAGTTACTCATCTCATCCCAGTTGTAAGGGCAAAGCCTTAGTATGAGCCAGTCCCTCCATACCCAAGTCTTCCCACCTGGCAACTAGCTTTAGATAACAGCTAACCTATCAGGTACATGGGTAGTTGGAAAGTTTGGATGTGGCAGCTGAGCTAATACAGCTAAGTGATCATTTGGGGCTGTAGCATACAGACCGTTGCACTCAAGCTCAGTTGCCACTGATGTGGATCATTCAAGCTGAAGTCAGTGTTGCAGCAAGATGTCAAAGTTGACCTTCCTAGGAAATACTTCTGAGCATATGTTTTTCTTTCCAACAAAGTTCATCATTCTTGAGTGGCAGAGGCACACTATAATATTACTTCAGAAACCTCAGCCCTTTCAAAAGCAGAATTTTCACCTAAAACTGGGCTTCAGAACCTTCCTTAATGGTAAGGCAGTCAAGCACAGGCTTTGCTGTGCCTTAGTTCCAGAGCTACCCGATGGCAATCACATGCCATTCAGGGATGCCAGGGAATGGTTATTACAGCATGCTATGATGCCCAGAGATTACAGTAATCAATACCATAAATGGTGGAACTGCTGTTTTCTGAGAAGCAGCTATATGGTAACTTAATCTTGAAAATAACATTAGGCTTGGGGTTGCCGTAGGGCAGTAGTAGATGCCATACAGGCATGATTAATTCTGCTGAGAATAAATCTGGGCAATGAACTGAAGCAGGCCAGCCACCTGCCTGGGAGGCTAATTAATGAGTCTGAGGAAAGAGCCAGGCTCTTTCCAGCTGGGAACTGTACATTGTCTTTAACTGCTATACATTGTCATAACCACTTTACGCTGCCATAAACCAACTGTGTGAACGGTGCTGACCTGGAAATGAGAAATCAGTATCCCAGAAGATTGACATTTGTTTTCATTCAGTAATGGGACTAAGAAACATATATGAAGAGACTGTTTCAAACCAGCCACTGGGCTGGGCTGCAGCCCCAGGCACCTCCTTGCAGAAGGGAAACGTGTTCCTTCTCATATTAGCCAGAAAATCCATCCTAGCCAGAACACCCATTTTCTCCACAAAATCTTTTCATTCATTGTTTTAAGTTTTCTAGCAAGAAAAAAAAATATCTTGCAGAAAAAACATCTAAAGAGAACTTTGGGAGAGTATGGAAATTTCACTTCACACCCAATGTTGAGATCTGGAACCCCATATAGAAGAATAGCTAACAGTTGATTCACACATATATTTTTACTGTAGAACTTTGAATACTTTATGTAGAACAGCTTGAACTGAAAAAGCTTAATCACTACACACAAGAAAGTGTTCACAGTACATACCAAGAGAAAATATTTCCCACAGCAGAATGCCATAAGACCAGACATCACTTAATGTTGTGTACAGATTGTCAAAAATGCTTTCAGGTGCCATCCATTTTACTGGGAGAAAAGTCTGGAGCAAAAAGAAAGGAACACCAAACAACGCAGATTAGTCATTAAAGAGGTGCTTCCAATTACAGTTGTTGTTTGGTGGCCAGGATTAACTTCTCTCTAATAAGGAAAGCTGTATTAACCTGGTTAGTGTTTGTTTTTAGTTCAATATAACACAGATGTACCAGGATTATAAGCAATGCTATTTGCTCCCCACAGAAACTAATTAAGCAGTACCTTTATTCATCTTATCACTAGCAAATGACCAAGCTGACTGAAGATGTGATACAAAAGCTGTCACTGCTGGTCTAGTCTGTATCACTGATTGACATGTCACTACTCTCCATATCATATTGACAATTCCTTAGTAATTTATCCAGTCACAAAACTTGACAATTGAAATATCAGCCTGTGAAGTACAAAGTGCAGCCAAGTACTTTTTGGCCTCAAAGTGGAACTATGAAAATTACAGGAATTAACAAACTGAAGAAAAATTTTTCTCAGGAGCATTCATCCCAAGAGTCAATTAGTGTGACCAGCACTGAATGGCAAGAACATCGAACAGCATTTAAAACTGGCACTTTTCATTTCAATTAAAAGAGAACTCAGGAGGTTAAGAAGTACATACGCTGCCCTTGGAGACATAGTTGGAATCATGCATGATGTCTCTAGCCAGCCCAAAGTCACAGATCTTCACGATTTTTCCTTGAGCCAGGAGGACATTGCGAGCTGCCAAGTCACGGTGCACACACTGTATGAAGAGAAATGAAGTTGTTCAAGGACAAGCTAGTTCCACGTGGGCCATTTCATTTGCAAAGAGCCCTAAAAAAAGACCTGTTGACTTTCTAGGCACAGTCTTAAGAAGGTCTTCTACTGAACAGGCACCTGTATTGACCTGCTAACAGAGGCAGGGAGGCACCAGTCTTCAGAACCAGTGAGGGCTTGTGAGGATGTGTTGTAAGGGGGAGACAAAATGATGCTAGCCTTTCCCTTTCTACCTATCATATACTAATGATATGTCTACACTTCTGACCATGCTGGTCTGTGGCTGTATGGACCCTCCACCCAGACCCTGACTAGATCCACCACCATCTCTGGCACTCTCCATGAATGCCATGGCTGCAACAGGAGAAGAGGGTTGGCTGCTGCTTTGATTTTTCTAACCATAGTGATGCCAGTTGCCAAGCAAGTAAGAAAGCTGCCTACAACCCCAAAAAGAATATTATATTATGTGGTGTTTTCAGAAGCTAAATTAAAACCCACAGTTGGAGGGAAAGACTTTTTTGCACTTTCTTCAATTTTGTTCTATTTTTTATTTACTTACATTTTTAGAAGCCAAGAATTCCATTCCCCGTGCAACCTGGTAGGTGAAGCTCAGCAAATCGAGTAGGCTGAGGCCCTCCGAACTGTCATCTGAAAGAAGGTTTTTGACTTCTGGTTCTATTGAAAAATAGATAAAAAATGTGTTTGTGCTGCAGAGTGTGAACGCAGCACCCATTTCCCCCTACCTATCATGATTCTAAGCTGATGATTTTAACAGAGTACCATGACCAAACCAGTTTTTCATAATAACTAACCACTTTTAATGTCTGCATCAGTCACTGGCACATACTGCATTTTTAAAAACAACCAGTATTAAAAATAGGTTTTGGGTTTTCTCCTGTCTGTATTTTTTTTCCTCAGAGAACTGCAGGAAAAAGTGAAGTTAAAAAGCTCACTGAAGTGTTATAGAGGTTGTTTACAACACTCAGCATGTAGTACAAAAACATTTATTTAGAGGTGGTACCTTCATTAGGTTTTTGTGCATGCATGTACATTCTTATCCGTTTACTTTTGCTGAATACTGTTATGTTTCCCAGCAAGTATTAACAGGGACTAATCCAATACCAGCAGGAAGGGTCAGGAATTCTATGGCAACAGTTCTTATTTTTTTATGACATATGTCAGGAAAAAAAACAGTCAGAATTCAGTGATTCATTTACCCCAACTGTCCTAGGGCACAATATGAGTACATTAGTCTGAGATGTAAATCTGAGTCTGGATATGGTTCAGCTTCTGAGGCCTAGAGGCAGAAAGGACAGTGCCTACTTTTAAAGCAAAGCATATCTGGTTTCTGAGAACAGGACCAGGGAATAGGATGAATTCACTATCTTCATTACATAATCCAGGAAAGTGTTTGGGAGTGTTCTGCATTTGGTAAGTGTCAGTTAATGTGAAACGTAAGTGGAATTACTATTATTGTTGTCCATTGATGTTGCTCAAAATCTTGCAAACTACAAGACTGATAGAATCACTACCTCCAAAGAATGCCTACACTCTTGCTGCAGAGCACTTCAGCATAGAAGCAAATACTCAACAGGATCCCTTTTTCTCCAGGAGCATGCATTTCTATTCCCAGAGCATAAAGAAGAACACAAGCATAAGCTTTTATTTTATAACTTATATAGTTTGCACACTTGCAGAACACAAGTGAATAGTTCATGTCCATAGAGAGCAAAAATAAGCTATGCATGTATGTAAGAGCTGTTTGTATTAATGATGTATGCCAAAGAGACAATTCTATGTTACCTGACATTGATTTCTTCTTATATGAAGTAGGCCTATCATACACAGATCTCTGAATATCAGAGTATTTAGATCCCTCCTTCCTTTCCAGCATTGGCACGTACTGAGTGGTATCAGCCTGTTTCATGTCCATATATTCTCCGGTGTTTTCAAATGATAATATCACATAACTGAAATTGGAAAAAAAAGGAAGGTGTATCAGCGAGGGGTGTCAAGGTGACTTCCCTGCCACAACACCCTGTAGATCTAACAGTTCTCTTATAGTGTACAGTTGTATTGCTGTGAAATATAAGAGCTGGTTTCTTGGTAGGCAATACATGAAGATCGTGTACTGTAACATAACTGTGTATTATCACATATTAGTACATGTCACCAGGTATCACTGTAGTCAAGTGTTTTGAACCTGCCCTTTTGAAGAGTCAGGCATGCAAGCATATATTGTCTAACATCTGAAAATCCCACAGAATTCAAGTATTACTATTACTTGGGCTTTAGTTAAAGGTATTCCAAATGATAGATGTAGTTTATCCACCCAGACAGTTTGCATCTAATCCAGTCTTTCTGAACAAACCCATGCTCAGGTGAATCATCCTGGCTGTACTGAGCTCCTGAGCCAGTTGAGCTATTTGCCTGAGTGATTTTTTGAAGGAATCTCCATTCACCTTCTAAATCCTGGCTAATTTTATGACATTGCTTTATTACTGAATGTATGATGACAAGCTTCCTTCATCACCTGGAAAAAACTTGAATGAACATTAACCAGGAGGAAACTATTGAGACTGGTGATGCCATTGATAGATTGAGTACTTGAGCTTAGAGACAAACTCTGCCAGGTTGCTTGAAGGGGAGGCATTTCAGACAGTAGAAATTCCCCAAGCAGGGAAGCAAGGAAAACAGATAGTTGCACTTTACTTTTTAAAATTGGGTAAGGACAAAAGGTTCCTCCTTTCTGTAAAAACTTTGGGCCATGCTTTATTAATAGAAATTGGTTTTGGGACCTCAGGATGTCAATGGAGAACCAATGGTGATCCTGGGATTGCAGGCATTCTACACAGGGGAAACATGGATCCAAGACACATGTCAAGGAGACTGAAAAAAAGGTACTGAAACCTTCCTAAATCTATGAAACCTGGTAAATAAAAGCCTAATGAGAAAAATTAGGGAGGGCTTTGAAGCAAGGAATGAAACAAATGGAGTGTTAGTAATGATATTTCCTTGTGTTGTAGTTTATACTTTTTTTTCCCCCACCTTCTTGTGCTTTCATCGGCTGGGTTCATCCCAAAGATATCCAATTCTTTCTTTGGCTTCTCTGGGTGTCGGTTCAGGAAATTGTCCCTGTTCTTATGGAGATAGTTCACCAAATCACCATAAAAGCAGTATTCAGTAATGATGTAAATAGGGCCTGATGAAATAAAACAAAATAATGCATTAAAATAATAACAAAAACCTTCTAAACCCAGTAGAAAATAGAATATAGAACATAAAATGTATTGTGGGGTTAGTACATTTTTATTTACTAAGTTATGACCACACCTACTGCCAAATATCAAGTAGGTTTGTGAAACCTTTTCTTTGTTTATATTTTTCGTTAAGCCCTTTACTTGAAACGTGTGTGCTTGTTCAAGTGTGAATAATGGCTCCACAGCACACCTCCATTCTGTCAGCCAAACCCACCTGATTTCGTACAAGCTCCAAGCAGATTCACAATATTCAGGTGGGGTCCAAGATGTGTCATTATCTTCAGTTCAGACATGAGTGCCTGTTTCTCACTGGATCTAGCTGTAGCTGTAGGAAAAAACACGCCAGTCACTCAGGTGAAAGCAACCACCTTTTTCACAGTAACGATTTCTTCTTGCTTGCCTCATCAGAGCATTGCTACCATGGTTTCTTGAAGATGACTGTCTTTTACTTGATAAAAGGCTTTCTTAGGCCTGGAGAGGAGTCACAAATCACTAATCACTTGATGCAGCTCAGTAGCTGACCCAGTATGTTTGTCCCTTTGCAGGGGTACGGTGGCTTGCCCAGGTGGCACAGAGGCACTTTACAAGGTCCTCATTTCAACTCAAGCAAGCTCCTCAAGGTTTCTCAAGAATCACTGCGTCAGATTCTCTGCTGTCATGAACTGGGAAATCTTCAGTCAGCTGAAGATTCTCACACAAGACCTGCCTATTTCTCCTCTATTGTGTAGCTTTCATTTGTTCACAAATATTCATGGTTATTTTATTGTTTTCTGAACTTGCTGAGTTACTGCGGCTGCTATGGTTCATACAGCTAAAACCAAACTTTGCATGTTTTCAGAAGCCCGGGCACTTTCAACATCGAAATACCATGAAGCAATCTAAAGCATAATTTTAAACTTTAGTCATTCCATAGTTCATTTTCAACTTTAGGATAGGGGGAACCTATTTATACGCAAGCAATGCTTCAATAACCCTGTGGAAACATGCCCTACCTACCTTGGGAAATGGAACTGTGACAACTTACGTTTCAGCATTTTCACAGCTACTTTCATCACTGGTTGAGAGCGACTCAATCCATATGCAGTCCCCTCGACTACTTTTCCAAATGCACCAGAACCAAGGATTCGACCTGAACACAAGGGAAGCCATTATTTGTTTCAGAAAGTAACAGGAAAGTGACATCTAGCAGTAAGAGAGAGTAAATCACATCAACAGCATATGTAGAAATAGACAAGCAGGACCATCAGTAATCTGCAAGAAGCTGAAATACATGTTGATCGCATATGAGGGGAAACTTCTCTGAAGTTTAATGTGCAAGTGTGCTTCATATGCTGGAATGAATTTTATTGTGAATTTCCAAGGACTGTAATGAAACGGCTAATGTTTATACACAGCTTACTCTTCCCACAGATCAATTTAGACAAAAATTTGGGATTATCATTTCCTGTCTCCTGATATGGATACAGTGTGCAGAAGAAATGCATCCAGATTGAGTGAGCCTTTAGAGAAATATGAACTGCACACCCATACTAAAAGATATTATATTTCATAGTTTCCATATTGAAAACCAAGTTCATGAAGGCAACACTTACGCAGTGAACAAACCCATATATGAGCTCCAGATGCCAGGATATCTCCATATTCCTCATAAGCTCTCTATTTTATGCTATGTTACTTTTTAACTTCCAGAACAGAAAAAAAAAAAAAAAAAAGATTTTTTT
>NDXB01015825.1:235005-248413 GCA_002631895.1 Agapornis roseicollis | reverse complement strand
GAAGATTATAATTAAGGAAGAGATAATTACCAGAAAAAAAAAACACACACACAAAAAAAAAAAAACACAAAAAAAAAAAACAAAATAGAAGCAAGCAAAACTGTTAATGTGGCAGACTGAGCTATCTGTGAAATGATAAGAACTCCCTGAATGGAGGGATAGCTACATCTCAAGACTGGGCTTGTGAAATCTACTGAGTTCATTTACTGAACACAAAGCTTATATGAGAGACACCTCCTGAATTAATGCAATGTGTCTTCCCCTACAGGAAGCAATAGAAGGGCACTGACAGCCTCTCTTGAAATGTAAACAGCATATGTCTAAAAACAAAAAAATATCTAGAGCTTACTAGTGCTCAATGAGGAAAGCACGGTACTGTAATTGTAGGACACCACAAGTCGTATTTTAGATAAGAAAGCACCCGCTCCTCTTACTTTTTAATGTCCTTGCAAACCAGCCATTCCACATCAGGAAGCGGGGTCCCCTCTGCCAAGCACCTCACCGTCTGCCCACCCGCAGAGCCATGGTGATCATCCACGAGGTCTAAGATCAGAGCTGGAACTGGGAAGGAGTCAGGAATTTGTTAGAATGTTTGTCAGGGTCTACAAAAAGAAGCCTGAAATTTCAAACAGAGCAGAACAGCTTAGGAGCAGCTAGAGTCCCAGACTCATCCAGCAGGTCAATATCTCCTGTAGGACAGAGTGGATCCCAGCCTAGAGCCATGGAAAGGAAGTGCTGTGGTTGTGCCACGTCCTCATGTCATACTAAATGAGCTATCATCCCCACTGTCAGCTGGAATAACTTAGACAGGAGAATAAAGTTTCTTTTTGGCTTAAACCCAGTGCAGAAGTGAAAACCAGGATCAGAGTAGGAGAGCTCCAGTGCCTCAGCACCACACACACTCCTTCAGACACCCCTTCTTAGTTCACACCTTCTTATCTCTATACTCTAGGCAATCCAGTGTGTAAGTAGATCAAGTCTTTGCTCTGTGCCATAAATTCTGATGGGCAAGGGTCTGGGGGTCCTTACCTTGTATCAGCAAGGAGAAGGTATATCTTTTAATCTCATCTTCATTTTCGGCAACCAAAGTATAGTATCCACTGTCTTCTTCCTTGGCCCGGATCAATTTTAGTATACTCTGAAATCTGCAGAAACAAAAGGTTTTGTTTGTATTTTCAAAGCAGACACAAAAGAAATCACTTTAGTGCAACATGTAATCTGGGTATGTAAAGATTATAATGTAGTGACGTTTAGCATTTCCAGCATGCCTTTAACTAAAGGCACAACTCAAGCAGTAAATAACTACCAGCATACAACTGAAAAACAAGTGGGCATTGTTATCTATGCATGGACCTGATAAAGGCTCTGATATTACTGGAAATAGCTAGAAATTATTCACGGGAATGAAAAGGCTTAGTACTCAAAAAATGAAGATATCTATGGTTTGGAGAGGTTGATGTTATGAAGGCAGAGGCAGATTAGACATCACCTGTTTGAGTAGAAAACAAAGAAATTATCTGAGGAAGAAGAAACAAACAGATGGAAAGAGAGAGCAGGAGCAGTGCCCAGGTTTCTGGGGAAGAAACTCAAGTCAACATAGAAAAGTAAGAGTCAAAAGAGTATTTTTACCTTGTTTCCTGGACTCTGTTAGAACTAGTAACAATCTCAGTGAGATTTTCAATCAGAGTCACGTTATCCTTCAACCAGTACATTTTTGGTGCTGGGTATGCCTGCACATCAACAACAAAGTTTTTTACTTCGTGTAGGTTGACAGCTTCCAGAGGGCTAAACTGAGGCTCCAGGTGAACAAAGCCTTTGTCTGCAAATGAAAAAGCCTTGTGTAAAACAACACTGTAGCATTTATCAAGAACAGTGTTTTCCAATGTGTTAATAATTTTTGGACATTAAAATCAGACTGTACCATGAACTGTAATGACTACTTTCTTATTTTCCTTAACCTCCTTGGTTGCATGCCGAGCAGTGCATTCATAATCCCCTGTGTCTTTCACTGATGCCTCAGGAATGGTCAAGGTGTAAACCAGCTTCTGCGATGGGACTTTGATATCATCAAGTTTTATCAGACCTTTTTCTTTCTGTAGTTTGGAGAAGGGGAAAAAAAATTACCTAAGTAAATGAGCTGAAAGGATACCATTGAGGATCTATGATGACATGAGTGAGAGCAACCATCTACATACACCCTGTATGGCATAAGCTTGTTTACTCAGCCAGAGATGTATTTTTCAGCCACAAAAAGTGTACTATAAAAATACATCCTTTTGTGGGCAGGCACAGAAGGGTGAGGAGGTTGAGAGTTCATATTTTGTTCACTCAAAACTAATTCCATTTGAATTTGCATGAGCAGCTTGAAAAAGCATTTCACTGTTCATGCACTACCTTCCCCTCAAACATAAAAGCCACTCGGCTTTTCATCGGTCAGGTCTCATGGAGTAGGGTGAATTTTTATCCCACCCTCCAAACAAAAAGTAATTAGTGCTTTATTCTATGTTCTGCCTGCTCTGAAAACAAGAATAATTTACTGACAAGGAGAAGATTCCTGCAAGTAAAAGGATGGTGAGAATTGTTGACCATGTTATCATGAAGGCTGGAACAAAAAATACACCAGGGCTAGTTTTGAATGGTGGCGCATAACAGAGATTATGATGTGTAATATAGAAAATAGAACAAAACCTTCTCAAATAATTTTTTCCTCTTTGTCTCTTAACTTACTTAAATAACTGCTGGGATTTGGGTTCACAGCTAGGTACACTTCAACTATCACATTCCTTCAGTGACAAGACTTTTTTAAATTCTCCATTGACCAAGTTTCACTGAATAAAAATTTGCAGTGCAGAAGCACATTAAACCAGTTTGAAAATTTCCAAAAGTTTTAAGGTTTTCCTGCTAGACAGTTCTCATTAGTGAGCAATTACACTGACTTTAAGAGTAATTTTAATTTACACCTGCTTAATGAGGAACAGTTAAGACTATGGACTTGAGTCTTTATCACCCTTTATTAAGCCCAAGAATCCAGCTTTTAAGAGAGCCATTTTAGAGGTTCAGACCTTCAGCAGCAGAGTTCTACGCAGATGTCCAACACTCCTAGACCTTTCTATTTCCACATTTCTTTTTTTTTTTTGAACCAGCACAAGACCTGAGAGACAGCATTCCTCCCTCAGAGGATGGACTCCTGGTTATACCTCACCACCCTCTCATGGTTTGCATACTTGCTAACAACAAACTCTAACTTTTGGGACTGAATTTCTCTTGTGATAACCCAAAAGTAAATTACTTTGTTTTCTCTCCTCAGCTGTTCTCATTCAGAGAAAATAAGATTTTACAACCCCACCTTCTTCCCCAATAAGTAACTAGAAGCATTCAAAGAAAAAGAAGTAGATTAGATAGATAGATAGATAGATAGATAGATAGATAGATGAAAAGAGAGATATTTACCACTTTCCCAGGATAGTTCCACTGTAAATTAACCACCTCATTGTCAAAGACCACACAAGTTACTACAATGGTCTCGCCTGTTTTGTAGACAGTTTTAAGTGCTTCAATTTCAACCGGGAGCTGTGAAGTAGCTAGAAGAAAAGAAGAGAGAGCAGATTTAGATTTATAAAGTATGAGGTTTTCACATGGTGCAGTTTCAGGGGTGAGAACTCCATTTCACTTCCCCTACTGAGGAATTACGTGGAAAATTCAGTGAAAATGATGCTTATTTATACCCATTTAAACAATTTGTGCTTAAAGCATGATATGTACAGGCATTGAGTTCAATCCCACGAAGAAAGGATCCATGCATAAAATTTCAATTAGAAGTTCCCAACTCAAATTCCCCTGTGAAAAGGCATTCAGTATAAAAAAAAATTTCCCCTTTTTGCAAACCAGTGACTGCCTTGCTGGCCAATAAAAACCTTGTTTTCTAAATACTTGAATCACACTGGTTTTCAGACTACCCAAAGTCCTATAATTTGAAGCCCCTGGGAAACACCAGTCTTTTAAATTACATTTCAGCAAACAAGATGAAAATACATGCATTGCAGAAGACTTTTCTTATAACCATTTAGGAGAGGAGACAAAGTTAAGGACACGTTATTCTCATCAAAATTGTATGTAACCACTAAGCAAATCAGCAGCCAAGTCACTGGGAATGCTGCTGGAGGAGCAAGGAGCTCATCACTGCAGAAATATGCGATACAACCCTGTGATGCTGATGTTAATATGGCTCTTACAACATAAGGAAAGAACTAGGCTGAACAGTATTACTTTTTCTTTTTTTTTAAAGAACAAAAATAAATACCTCTTAAAATATAGATGAGGAACTCATCGGACTTGAACTCTACACCTTTAACTGTTGTTTTGCATGTATACGAGCCTGCAGGGAAATTCCCTATGAAGCCTTGTTTGCTGTCATAGAAAGCATAGACAGCCTTGTCTAAGCTGTTAATTAAAGTCACTTCAGCATTTGGAGCACTTGTCCGACAAGGGATAATGGTGGGATCACCTTCTTCTACTAGGATGAACTGGTCTTCTGGTATAGAAGGGACAAAAGGCATGTCTGGGTCTGTAAAAAACGAGAGGTAAATTTACACTGTCTTGTTTGTAGTAAATCCATGTGCAAGAACTGAGTATCAATGACCACTCACAGATCATGACTGAAAATAATACAGTTCATTAGCCCACTTTTTCAGAGATTGAAGGTAGGGCATGGTGATTGCATGCAGTGTCTCTTTTTTGCTATTTGATATGACATGTAGAGAGACATTTGACCTAAGCACAAAACAGGAAAGGGCTTGGGCTCTGTTGTGACAATTCAGGATGCAGAATGAAAAATAGAAAAGATCCGTCCTGCCCAAAATGCTAAATATTATTAATCCCCTCAGACCTGGTTCTGACGTGTTCCTACAATAAGGACAAAAGGATTTCAAGTGACAAAAAAAAAGCAAGAAAATCACTCCTAGGCATAAAAGCATTCACGCAATTGCTGGAGACTAATGTAAAAAATGAATTAACTTTATCATAGATAACTCTATCAAGATATATGTACAGCAAAGATTTCAGGGAAGAATTCGGACTTAAACATGCAATTTTTACAACAGTGTATTTTGCACTTAGGTGCAACATTCACTGCACACACAAAAAAATCATTAAAGATCCTGCCATTTATTGTCACGAATCATTCATCTTCTTCAGTCAAGATTTTGGTTTTTTTTTTTCTATTTAGTAATAGTAGGTGTTTCCTAACCAATATGTAACTGAGGGGAAAAAATAAAATTAAGGAAAAAATCCACTTTCCATGTCAAGAAGTAGAAATCAACTTCATGTTGTTTATGCTGAACACCATTAGAGCCACATCTCATCAAAAATAGCTTAAGGTACTTATCTTCACTCATTTCTAACATGTCCAACACCACAGTTATGAAACATAGTTAATTATGGTCACAGCATGTGGTTTTCAAAACATGGTATTCAACCAGAAAAAAAAGCAAACAAACACCTGGTAGTTTTACTTCTTTTAAAGTCAACAAAATACTTGCCAACTTTCCTACCCAGCCAATCTAAAGTCTGAGTTAAAAACATAATTGGATAACATAGCCAACTTAGAAAGCATAGCCCTCAAATCGTCTCCATTTGGCCATTCAGAATAAACAAATAATCCCTGCTAGCCTGGAGCTTCTGTGCAAAGCTTTAGAATAAAATTTAATAAATAGCAATTCAAATCCCTCCAACAATAGACTCTGCTGCACTGGCAGGCTCTTTGTAGCAATATTCCAAACACAGTGTTCTGTCCCAAAGATGCTGCCAACTCCATGTATTCATTTTCCCACTGTAATTTAAAACAGAAGCAGGATTCACCTAGTTTGGTTTTCTGTGTGCTGTTAGTGAAAATAGGATATTGTGTGAAGTCTCAATGTAATCCTCCTTGGCTAAAGTGGGTTGCTGCCACCCATTGCCCTCCTAATTCATTGCAGGAAAAACAATTGCAAAGATGAAGTTTATAGTGGAAATAGAAACATTCTCCATAATTTGAAGAAAAGGATATGTTTCTGCATTTATGACAGCATGATAGCTAGCAAGTGGAAAAAATTACATGGTGTCTCTGCCCTGAAAATCTGGTAGGCTGATGTCTAGAGGCTTTTGAAAACCAAACCAAAATGCCCTCTAGAATAAATCTTCCATCTCTTGCCTTTACATTCCTTCACTGAGAGAATTACAAGACTGATTAACACCAATAACATCTTCTGGTGATTTGGTTAGCGCTGTTTGGAAATTCAGATACATATGCCAAGGCCTGCAGCCTCTACTGAAACTTCTTGCTTCAAGAATGAATTCAAATGTTTTTACATTTCTTGTGGGAAATGGAGAAGTAGTCTTGGAAGAATTACTGTCCTTGCATCACACATTGTAAACTGCAAAGACTTCATGTCACTGCAAAATAGCCTTTGGAACAAGTTATTATTGCTTCCTGACTTTTTCCTCTCCCAGTTTTCCTTGTAGTTGCAGATATCATCTCCTTCACAATATACAGATATTTTGCAGGATGAATTTGAATCTCTTCTTCTCTCTTTTGTTTCCTGTTCAAAATATTTACTGCAAATCTACTGGCTCAATCTTCATGGCCTTGCTGTTGTACCACTCATCCCCTGAACCCCAGCCAGTGCTGAGAAAGGGCTTTACAAAGGCAGTTGGTTGTAGCTCAGCCTCTGCTGCTCATCTCAGCTATGATAATTCATTCCATGGATAGCATAGAATGCCTTTAAGCAGATTTCCAGCCAGAACAAGGGGATTGGAAAACACAGCTTGGAATAAGCGCTTCCAAAAAGAAGGGGTGGCACTTCTTCCAGGTCCAAAAGGTTTTCCACCACTAAAGAGAAAGGCAGCACAGGGCCTGGAAAGGCTGTGTTTGCTTTGAAAATTACAGGGCACTGCATGGTAGCACCATGTTTTTAATGTTGCATCAGACTGACCGGCAATAACAACACTTCTTGTTTCTCCCTCCCTTGTAACAGCCACTCACAAGGCATCTCATTTGCTTTACATTTCCCAGGCCCTGTGCACCCATGAGCTTTTCCAGTCTCAGTTCATGCAACTGGTTCTAAACATTCCGGTTTAGAGCAAGATGTGGTCTTCCTCATCTGACAACGGCTTTAGTGTCAAACATGGCACTGGTTTGGTCAGTACACATCTCAAAACATCCACCCAAGTCACCCCTGAAAGGACTGTCATTGACATTAATCTCCATTTAGAGGCCAGACAAACCTGAAGGCTGGACATGATTCCACAGCTGAGCTGACCTGGTCACCAATGTCTACTATCCAGCCCCTGGTTGGCTAAAGACCTCAGTTCTTAAGTGTGAATTCATCCCTCTTCTTCAGAACTTAAACTGTTACCAAAAAAAGTGAAAACCAACAGAAAAAGGAACAGGTCCATAGATTCACAGTGACTGGTTTTGATTTATGTGTTAGGAAATCGCCCTGTGGTTATTTATTTCCTCTAACAGCTAATTACCACCAGTAATAGGTCTCTTTCAAGTATCCATTGTTCAGCTCTCCCATCCAAATCTTGGGGTTCAGCTGTGACATACTCCACTTACCAGGCACATAGATGTAGATGTCCTTCCCTTCCACTTCCCCATCCTCCACTTGGGTGTGGTTATAATAGCAAACATACAAGCCCGTATGAGCAGCCGAGGCATTTCCTACTTCAAGTACTGTCACAAAGAGGCCACTGTTGTTTTCTTCATGTTTAATGTCTATCTTGTGGCTTCCCTCAGTCACTGGGTACTGCCAGCTCACTTCACTGTCTCCAGAGCATTTGAGTGTGAAATTGGAATTCAATTGTACCACCATTTCATTCCTATTGGGAACAATAGTCGGCAGAGGAAGCTGGCAAACTGTTAGGAATGGTCCTGCAAAAAAGACATGAATAAATAGCATATGAACACACAGAACAGTCCCAGCACAGGGATGTGAAAGAAAGCAGAGCAGATCCAGGACAGCTGTTTTTCTGACCCTTTCAAGACATGCTGAAGGAAATTTGCCCTCGTTCAAAGCCTGAGCTTTGCTCAATGGATGGCAAAAGGCTTCCCTTTTGAAATGCTAAGTGTTTGCTTGCTGACTTCTGTTTGTCAAATCAAGAGGTGTAAGACAGAGGTGAAGTTAGAGATTACTCAAAATCCACACCTCATCATCCCAGCTCCAGATGTGGCAGTGCTCTGCTGCAGACCAGTGGTCCCACACCCTGGTGGCTGGGCCACCAATGTCTTACAGCTCCTTACAGCAGCGGTCAGGAAAACAGCAATTCTGTCAGCCTTAGAGTAAGCTCACAACTGAAAGTTAAGAAAGCCCTTCCCTAGACCAACACCAGCATTTTACATCTGGCTTCTATTTCTGCAAAGGGCAGGAGCGGAGGCTTACACCGAAAATTTGTGCATCAGGTCTACCTCTAGTCAAAATGTGCAGGAGGTTTATAGCCAAATAAAACTAATTCACTGAACTAGATGTTGTAGATGGCATTAGTTTTCAGAGGCAATCTCCAGTTACAGGCTCAGATTTGCAAGCCTGTGTAATTTGTATGTGGGTTGGTGTGGGCCCAACTCCCAGAAGGAAAATCAGAGGATCCACACCCTAAAGAAAATAGGGAGTTCACCCAAGAGTGAGATTTGTTGTTTCAGTCTGTCAAATGGCCTGAACAAAACAGATAGGGTAGTCCACAATAAACAACCTTAGACCCACAGTGTGAAAGTGGGCTCAGTGCAATAAGCCAGCAACAGGAATCCAGACTGTCTTTGAAACCAGTTTCTTGCTTCTGCACGTGTTACCTAGGTCTCCAGGCCCTTTCTATATTTGACTCCCTGTGGTAAACCCTGCCTTTCGCTCCCAGCACCATTCCCTTGGCAGATGTTGGGAGGCTCGGCAGATGCTGGGAGCCTCATCAGGCAGCCCCAATGAGTGTGGTTAGGTAGTGCGGCATAGGAGGATGCGGGGAGCCCACACAGGCAGCCTTGCCTGCACCACGTTGCTGGAGAAACCCCAGTGGGGCAGGGTTGGTGCAGCTGGTCCTCCAGCCAGGCTCACTTTCCCTGCAAGAGGGAGGTTAGAGCAGCTGTCAGGGTGCCATAGCGCCTGGTATGGTCTAGCAGAAGTACTGCTTTCTTGGTAGGTCTTGTCTTAGCCTAGTGAAGGGGAAGGCAGAAAAATCGACTCTGTAGCCAGCTGGACACCATTTGGCACTTGTTATTGTGGGCACTTGTTATTGTGGGCACAATGAAAGCAAGCTTAAATCTGAATTTATGAAGGAATAGAGGTGAAGAAGCTTAGAGGACTGAGGAGCATTACCTGTAAGAAAACATCCCAGGATCAGGAGCATCCGTGGGTAAGTACCCATATCTACCAACAACTGAAACAGAAAGGAGAAAGCAAGAGAGAGGCAGTTAACAAATTGACTATAGTACAAGAGTTCGCAGGACTCCTCTTCCACGGTGCCCTTAGCACAGCTTCCCCTCATTCTGCTTGGTGCAGCAGACAGAAACAGCCTGAGCACCCTTTCTCACACCCACAGCCTGCTAAGACTCATGCCACCACCTCCCATGAGGTATGTGGGGCCACAGACACATCACCAGCGTGAAGAATGCACCTAAAGCACCATAACCGCTTCTGTCAACTGGTAGTGTCAGAGGCCAAGCCCTGGTGCACCCATCTTCCAAACAGCCTGTAGGCAGCTCTGATATCCACTGCAGAGTCCAGGACTGAGCCCACAGAAAGACCCGTGCACAGAGGCAGTACCCTCACAGGAACCAGTGAGGATGCAATGGCTTTACATACAGTAAGTTCTGACCTTTTAGCTGCAAGCAGCTTTTATGGGAGAAAAAGCATATTTTAAAGCTACTTTCATTACAAATAGTACAATTCTGCGTGATATTTTTGTTTTGCCATTGTACATGTGTATATATATAGCTTACTGAACACAATGCACTACAGTAGTGTTTATTGCTTATTTAGAAGAATTCACTTGATTGAGAGACATGCTATTTAAAACATATGCAATTTTTTCTAACAGAATAAATCCATGACAGACTATAGGCCACCACTGCCATTCACAGAGCATCTCTTCTCCCTAACAGTGCTGAGACTCATAGATCACACTCGATAATTTCAGCTTTCAAACCCATAATCCTAAATCATCAGTCTTGAAGAGGCAACAATGGCAATGAGCATCTATGTAGTTTTTGTGCAACCTAACAACATTTCTACTGAAAACCTTTGAGCAGCCTACTAGATAATTTTCAAAGGAGAAGCTCCTGCAACACCTGCTCTCACTGAAATCAATGGATGCTTTGTTGGTAACTTTAATAGTAACTGGATCTGGCCCAAAGCCAAAATAGATTGGAAAAAGACTGCACGGAAGAGACCCTAATCTGAAACACAGACTGAGGAGTAAAATAAAGGATGATGTGCCAAGACAGAGACCTCTTTTCAAAGGTTCTGGAGAGTTTCTAGTCACCCTCTGGTATTCAGTTCCTGATGCTGAGATAGGAAAGCACGTAGGTGCATCTACATATAACAACTATGCCAGTGCCATATGGGAAATAAATGCTTGCAACATGCCAAGGAGTGTTTCTGAACTCGTCCTGCTTTCCTCCCATAACATGTGGAGCAGACAGTGGACCTTAGCAAAGCAAAAAGTATTCAATACTCAAATCAAACATAAAGGTCTCAGAAACAGAATAAGAAAATTTACAAACTACCAGCCTCAAAAACACGTACAAACAACTTCAGAAATTCAGCTGACAGCATTCCAGCAGAGACAAGGCATTTTGCCTGATCCTTCAATTTGCAATAATTACCACGTTTATATGTATCTGTCTCTCATTGATAACAGACTCTTGAATATCAAAGCAGTCCCTCAGCCTCCTTGCTCATTTTTATCGCATTTATTTCCTGCATTTCTTTCTGATAAAGTAACCCACTGTAAATCTTTAAAGACTTGCTATAGTTTGCTTTATTGATGTGACTCCTAGCCTTCTAAGGTCTGCAAGACAATGCTACCCCACTGTCTGCCAAGTTTCCTTCTGCCCTTTCTCACTGAAAGGCAGATCTCTCCCACTTTTCTTGTGTTGTTTTTCCAGATTATTCAGAACAAGTGATGCAGCACAGAAGGACTGAAAACAAAGCCAGTTCCTATCCTGTAGACCAGTCTACAGAAGCTCTGTGGAAGTGGACTTACACTGTTGCAGAGCTGTGTGTGAGGACTGAAGCTTGCTTCAGTTTGATACTGGTGATGGCATTTCCAAAGTGCTACTTTGAATTTGCTGTCTTGGGTGGGTTGCCATAGAAATCAATAAGAGCTGGGTGCCTCAATCATAGAATGGTTTGTGTTGGAAAGTACCATAAGATCATCCGATTCCAAACCCCCTGCCATAAGCAGGGACACCTCACACTAAACTGTGCCACCCAAGGCTTCATCCAACCTGGACACCGCCTTGGAATGGAGCATTCACCACGTCTTTGAGCAACCAGTTCCAGTGCCTCACCATCCTCACAGGAAAGAATTTCTTCCTTATACCTAACCTAAACTTCCCGTGTTTAAGTTTAAACCCATTATCCCTTGTCCTGTCACTACAGTCCCTGATGAAGAGTCCCTCCCCAGCATCCTTGTAGGCCCCCTTCAGATACTGGAAGGCTGCTATGAGGTCTCCACACAGACTTCTCTTCTCCAGGCTCAACAGCCCCAACTCTCTCAGCCTGTCTTCTTATGAGAGGTGCTCCAGTCCCCTGATCATCCTCGTGGCCCTCCTCTGGACTTGTTCCAACAGCTCCATGTCTTTTTCATGTTGAGGACACCAGAACTGCACACAATACTCCAGGTGAGGTCTCATGAGAGCAGAGTAGAGGGGCAGGATCATCTCCTTCAACCTGCTGGTCACACTCCTTTTGATGCAGCCCAGGATACGGTTGGCTTTCTGGGCTGCAAGCGCACACTGTCGACTCATGTTCATGTTCTCATTGATCAACACCCCCAAGTCCTTCTCTGCATCTCCTCTTTTCCCAACCCGTAGCTGTGCCTGGGATTGCTCTGACCCAGGTGTAGGACCTTGCACTTGGCATGGTTAAACTTCATGAGGTTGGCATCAGCCCACCTCGCAAGCATGTCAAAGTCCCTCTGGATGGCATTCCTGCCCTCCAGCGTATTCACCAAACCACACAGCTTGGAGTCATCGGCAAACTTGCTGAGAGCACACTCAATCCCACTGTTCATGTCAGCAACAAAGATGTTAAACAAGACCGGTCCCAACACTGATCCCTGAGGCACACCACTCATCACTGGCTTCCAGCCGGACTCTGAGCCATTAACCACTACTCTCTACATGCAGCCATTCAGTCAAATCTTTATCCACCAGGTGGTCCATCCATCAAATTGATGTCTCTCCAGTTTAGATACAAGGATGTTGTTTGGACTGTGTCAAATGCTTTATACTAGTACAGGTAGGGTTGGGGTTTTTTCGGCCCTATCCATCAGTTCTGTAGCCCCATTATAGAAGGCCACCAAATTGGTCAGACAATTTGAAACTTGCCGTTTCAAAACGCAAGAACTTAACTAAATTCGCTTTTTCCATCTGGTATTTGTTCTGTTTTTACTGTTCTTTCACAACCCTGAGCTTTGATCTTTCCTTAATGACCTGTTAATCTCATCAAGCCCCAGAGCAACACTTCCTCACTGTGAAAGACAGAATAATGTACTAAGGATTCACCATCATCCATATTCAAAAATTATTTGAAATGGATTTAGTTAAATCTGAGTTAAACGTGCTGGAGTTCCATCACCAGCATATCCTCACGTCAGTGCTGGAATCAAGGTTTAACACAGGTACAAGTCCATACTTCTGGGCAAGAGAGACTTTACTCTTTCCCACACCATAAAGCAGGCACACTTATCATGGCTTTATTTACTTATGATCACCTAATTTCTTGTATGTACTTACATGTCTTCTTTACCTTCCTTATGGCAGAGCAGCCCTCTTTGTCCTACACGACCCAAATCTCAACCCTGAATAAATACATCAAGTTCAGTTCATAACACCACTCTATCAACCTATAAATTTTTGTAGCCTCACTGAAGCCAGTAGATCTATGCAAGCTGAAGCACAATGTTAACAGCACATATACAGTGTAAGATTGAGCCAACCTGAATTCCCTGCATACCTTAAACCTTGCTAGCTAAATAGAAACAGTCCTGTATAGCGAAAGCTAGATGATGCCATGAGGGGTTTGCCAAACTCTCTACAGGGAATGCTGATTTTCCAGGATAAAACAGTCATTGCATCTACTTTAACTACTGGGTTTTGAAAAGATCTGTCTGAAACCCTGGTATCTTTCTTGTGCAGTTTAGTGATTAAAAAAAAAAAAAA
>NDXB01015825.1:200235-234890 GCA_002631895.1 Agapornis roseicollis | reverse complement strand
CGGTAATTTTCTTTTGAAGTTTAAGAAATAAAAAAAAAAAAAAAAAAAAAAAACAAACAGGCAAATAACATCTGAAGAACTGTTATCAGTGAGGAGTCAATCTCAAGCACTCACTGGCAAGCGCTGGCCTCCTACCATTGACTCGCACCACAGAGACAAAGTAAATCAATATCCTGAAAGCCAATGGACATCTAGGTTTAGAAACAAAAAAATAGATATTCCCGGGTGATTGTTCTACGCGATCTAGAGAGAAAGCACGGCTGTGCACCAAGAAGACCCAACTGTATATATTCTTCTCATAGTACTGTAAATCAAACAAAGACCGCTTTCAAGGCAGAAGACTAGCCCATCCACCAGAATGGAGACTACTAGACTGATTCCTGGCCAGCTACCCAGCAGTTCGTCCTCTTGGCCACAGGATGGCAATGTTGATCCACAGCGATGAACCAATTGTTGAGCAGAAGGCAGCGCTACCCTCCAACGTACCAGATGGAATCCAAACTGGGTTTCCTGGATCAACTTAAAATCAAATTTCTCATATTTTAACTTCATGCCAGGTCACCATTTTAAAAATAATAATAAATCCGAACTGGTCCCTATTACTCTATATTTGCATAAGTGATAGGACTGTGGTTAGATTGCAAATCTTGGCACATAATGATGTGATTATCCCTGTTATGAGAGGGCTGGATAATTTCAGTGGTGATTTTGTCAGAGTGGCAGCCTGTCCTTCTGGGAAGACTGATCTTTTCCAGGAAGAGCTAAGGCCAGCCCAAGAAAAGAGGTGAACATTCCCTCTTTGTGGTGTATGTCACCAGCTGAATGTCAATGTTCAGACAGGACCTCATGAACATTTCTTGGTTCTCAGTTCTGTGCAAAAGCAGGGCTGCCCTGCAGCACTAACAAATCGGTCTGAAGGTTTCACTGGAGAAGGGCTCAAACAACAAAAGAAAATGTCTTAATGGCTTAAATATCCTCCTAAAGTGGGGTTTGTTCCACATCGCTTTGCAATTATTTGCATCCAGCAAAGACTATAAGCAGGAAAAACTACACACCAAGGCCAAGGTTAGCCCAGTGCTGGGCTCTTGCAGAGTGCTTCATGCTCTGCAGGACACATGTTGATGGCTGATACCCAATGAGCCTTCTAATCAGCCCCATTCTTCAGCATAACCATCAAGGACAGACTCCACCAGTCCAGGAGCTAATGTGGGAGGAAATTTGCAAAGCCTTAATTTCCCCACTTAGTCTGAAAAGTGTTTTCCAGACTCTCTGAGCAGACAAAAAGACTGGCACTCGCAAGGAATACATCTCACTTAGGTTCTCAGAATCAAATCAAAGAGCACCTCAGATCCCAACTCAATGCTCAGAAGCATTGCATGAAAAAAACAATCTACCTCTGTTGATCACAAGAGCTAGGAAGCATAGCTGCTGCAAGCCTTTCCCTTGGGTGCCTGTGCAAAGCTTTATTGGCTTGAAAGAGATGAGTCAAGCAGGAGGGCAAGGCAAGAGGGAGAGAAAGGAGAGAAAGAATTGTTTCTCCACCAGAAGAAACAGCCTCTCAGAATTAATTCCTTGGTCTTTAAAATAAGCAAAGCAAACATCTTTTATCAAAATTTTCAGAGTTCAGATGCAGAAATAGAACCATTATGACCATAATAATCTAAGGATGCAATTGAGGAGAGGATTATTGTCTAAGGTTATATATTTCATCCTCTTTTTAGACCAACTGGTACAGCTGGAAGTAACCAGCAAGGTCTGAAGTGTGCAAGGCTTTTTCTGCCTATACATTGTCCTTGAAAACTAGCTTGATACTGTAGTACTGCTGAGAGGTATTTTACTAAAATATTTATTACTTCCTGCTTTCTTGAAACCTAATACCTATATATTGCTCTCACAGCCGCGTGAAGATTTCCCATACATCAACAAGCAAATAACACTGAGGATGGCCTCAGTGCCCAGCAGCAGCTGAACTGGCACACCTCCTGCCCTTTGGTGCCTGGATAACGGTACCACAACAAGGAGTCTCATTTTGAAGCAGCATGAGAGCGCCTGCAGGCTGGAAGAGCTGGCTTGCTTGTGGACTCCTAAATCCCACTGCTTTGTGCGGTCTCATTTTTCTCCAAACTTTTTTTCCCCCAAGCTTTGAGGTTGGCTAAATTGCTGTTCAGCTGAGGGCCTTTCTAAAATGGTCTTTGTTAATTAGAAGCTAAACTCAAAGTCCCTTGCTGGGAGATCTTTCCCTAGCGTTTCCAGATCCAGAGTTAAAAGTCGGACTGCCACAGTTCGGATTTTGATCAGCCGATGACAGAAGAACCTTTGATGCCTGTCTCCTTGCTTTGATCCTGTCTCTTGCCCCATCTAGAGACACAGAGTTAAGGCAGCCAAGCCGGGACCCTAGCTGGGTTCTGCATCAGCCCAGGGAGATGCCGAGGGCATAACAAGCCATCTCCCTCTCCCGGTGCACCCCGTCGGGGAGAGAGCGGGCAGCCTATAGCCAGCGGGACCAGGGTGGGATGGGGCTGGGGGGGGTTATGTTTACACTCTCCAGCCCCTATCAGGCTGCAGGCGCTTGCCAAACCAGGTCTGTCCACCGGGAGCCCGAGAGGCAGCCCCCGGGGAGCAGCTCCTTCTTGGTCCACGGCCCGTAGGCAGAGCCCGATGGCTGTAGCTGCTGTGAACGAAAGGATGCTCGGGACAAAGAGCAAACCTGGCAGAGATGGCAACTCCTGGCCACTTCGCTGCTTGTCTGGAGAACAACAGGAAAGCCCTTGCCAAGGAGCGATATTTTTTTTTTCGTTGGCTTTTTTGTCTGGGCTTTTTTGTTTGTTTTGGTTTTGGTTGTTTGTTTGTTTGGGGTTTTTTATGCGAAGTAGCCAGAAAACTGAAAAGCGGGGTAGGGGAGATGAAGAGGGGCAGAGCGAAGCCGTGTTTCCCTCCGGGGCTGGCTAATTCTGCTGGAGCTGCCACTCGGGGCTCCTTCTCCAGCCTTTTCTGTCGGGCGAGGCACGGACCCCTAAGGCGCGGGGTCCGCAGAGGGGCGGGAGTCTCGGCAGGGAACAGACGTTGTGACCCTGCTCGGAGCTGCTGGACCACGGAAGAGCGACGTGTCTGCAGCGCTAAGGACGGGTCCGCTGGGCCCCATGCAGGCTGAGACGATGCCCTGTCCGCGCCGGGAGTTCAGCCCTGCGTCTCGGAGGAGAGTCCGGAAGCTGGAACATTTGCAAGATGCGCTCCGAAAATGCCGTCGAGGGGCGCTGGAAACGTGCCCCTGGCTCGGGGGGTTCCAGGGCATCGCCCCGCCGCTGCCCCGCAGCCACCTCCCACCGGGATGTGGACAAGCCACAGGGGCTGGCGGCTGCACCCCTGCGCTGCTGTTGCTGCTGCTGCCTCTCTCGATCTGTCGCTGGTGGCTCCAGAAAAAGCTGTCCAAGTCCTGTTCTCTGGAACGGCTCCTGGGCTGCGGGATCCGCGTCCAAAAATGTTGAGCAATGCTGTGGATGGCCAAAAAACCATTTCCTACTTGCTCCTTGGACTTTTCCAGGGGACTCCAGCCTGGCAGGGGCTGGCAAGTTTGCCGCGCTTGACAAAATCCAAACGGCAGCCGCGAAGCGTTTGCCCTCTCTGGGGCAGGAGACAGTAGGCTCGGGCAGTCTGGCGGAGCTGCGGCAGGGCTGCCGTTCCCGTGGCGAGAAGAGGCTGTAAACTGGAAAGGGTCCAGGTACCCGTCCTGACTAAATTCAGCATCTTGCCTTCCTCCGAGACATGTAAAAAAGACGGGGCGCGCAGGGATAGAGATCGGCTTGCCTTGGGGGGTTGAGTGCGTATCCCCACCCGGGATCTCGGGGCATTTTCGGCTCCCACCGCGTCAGGAGGAATGAAGTGGGAAGGGGGATCTGGGGAGGGCAAGGTGGTGAAAAACAAAGGGGGGGAGAAGGGACGGGGGCGAGCAGCAGGGTGAAGGAAGCAAGGGATGCGGGAAGAGGGGGAGCCACTCACTCTGTCGGTGCGCATCCCGCCGGGTTCCCCTCGGGCGGGCACTGCCGCTTCCCGCGGAGCCCCGGCGGGTAGCTCCCGCCCCCGCGGCGGGAATGCAGCTCGGTGGCCCCGCCGCTCCAATGTGTTTGTCATTAGTACTGCCTGCGCTGCTCGTCGCCGCGCCCCGACGGCCCGCTCAGCGCCCGCTCCCGGCTCCCCGCTCCCCTTCACCCCGCGGGAAGGAGCCCCCCGCCCTCCTCAGAGAACAGGGGAAAAAGTGGTAAATGAAAGGAAATAAAATAAACACAAACGAAAAGAAACAGCAGCAAGTAAATAAAGGGGAAAGGAATAAATGAGGAGAGGAAAAAAGCGGGAGAAAACGTGAAAGAAAGAAAGAAAGATAGGAAGAAAGGAAAAGGTGGGGAAAGTGCCCCTCACCTCTTACCTTCTCCTTTATAATCCTCAGCCCCACTCCTGCAGATTGTAAAATATCCAAAATATGTCCACGTCTTTTGTGACTTTCCCCGCTCAGCAGCGCTCTTTCCCTCTCGCTCGCCCTCCCTCCCAATCCGACTGTAATGGTCTCACAAACCGCGTCCCGTAATTGATTCAATGTTATAGTCCATCCTTCCAAAACTAATCATTTGCTTTAAGTAAATAGCTGTCAGGAAATGAAGCCCCCCTCCGGCCCCTTCAGAATAAGAGCCGCCCTGGCTCTCCCGGCGCCCCCAGCCCGGCGGCCGGAGGCGGGCGCGCAGACGGGAGGCTCTTACGCAGGCAGGGGGGCCAGTCTCTGCCTCCAGATTTCACCAGCCTCGCAGGGGAGGGGGAGGCTGGCCATATGGCAGGGGCGAGGGGGAGGCAGGGGGGAGCGGAGGGGCTTGCTCTGCGGGGGAGAAAACACAAAATAATAATAAAAAATAGAACCAACCCCAAAAACTTGCATGAAAACTCCGAGTGCTCCCAATTTCATGAATGAGCCTTCCCTCCTCAGACCCTCCAGGACGGGGTCTGGGGCCCAGGGCTTGGTGTCCACGGGCACAATGTGAAGTTATGCATGAGGAGTTTGTTCTGGAAACGAATTTTCGGCTTCCTCGTGTCCTTTGTACACCACTGAGCTTTGGCTTGGGCTAGAGAACTGGATGGACGGCCGTGAGCCCGCCAAGAGCAGGAGGCACTGAGAGAGAGGGTGAGAGACGAATCACTAACACTTATGAATGAAAGACACAACGAAAGGTAACCTTCGCCAGGAGCCAGACAGCCCAAGCCCCGCTGCTCCGACGGTACCGAGAAAGCTCTTCCCTTTCGTTCTACTTCTATTTTGCCCAGAGCAAAGAAACCCTTTGGATGTCCCATCCGGGACAAGGCGAGTGCCTGAGGAAGCGAGAGCAGAGCACGTCCGAGTCCCTCCGGTTTGAAAGCGCTCCAGACGGAGCTTTGATCCCCGCAGGGGAGCCAGCACCGGGTATCTCTGCTTTGTTGGCCCTCGCTATCAGCTCGCGATAAGGGGTGGCCGGAGGAGCTGCCCTCGCAGCCCTGATGCTGCAGGCTCGGTGCGGAGAGGAGCGGGGCTGGCGAGGCGATGCGGCGGCCGCCGGAGAGGGGGCAGTGCAGCCCCAGGAAAGGAGCAGCAAGGGAGACCCTGCTCTCCTGCTTCCTGGGGAGGGCACTGGCCTGGGATCTGCGCCCCAGGCTGCTCCCTCTTCCTCCCCTCCCCAGTCTGGCACCCACCCCCCCGCACAACTTTTCTAACTTTTAGTATTAAACAAAACAAAAGTTTGCTCTCGAAGTCAACCGCCAGGATCTGGTGGGGTTTCTCTTTCCTAAGAGAAAGCGAATTAAGCCTCTGAAGAGAAGATGCCCTGAAGAAAATGGGGGCAGAAAGGAGAACCTACTCCCGTGAGCAGCGGGCTAGGGTGGGCTGGCCGGGTCCCGGCGGCGGCCCCGGCCCTTTGCGCGCCCTCCACTAGTGCATCTTCGGCTCGGGTGAGTGCTCAGCCCCGCTATTGCTTCCACATGTTCGTCCAGGAAATCGTTGGAGTCAGATCTGTGAGCAGCCCCTGGTCGGAATGCTAACAGGATACCGTAATGCTTGTGAATAAACAACAGGCTCCCAGTGAACCAAAAGCATGGCAAAAAAGAAAAAAAAAAAAGGCAGGGAAAAAACACAACCCACCCACCACCGCACACTGGAGCTCTCTACCTGGGGGGCGAGCTAGCGTACCCAGCCTGAACCCCCGAGCTTGTGGAGGGAGAAGCCCTGTCGTGACTTGGGTCAGAGCTGTGGGCTCCGGCAGATTGAAACCCCACCAAGACGTGAGGTTCAGACCGGCGGCAGCCTGAGAGCTCCGAGGGGATCCTGCCGGGCTCGGGCCGTGGTTAGCCGGACTGAACGTGTCTGGTTTAACGTGAGGGGCGGTGGAGGTGATTTCTGGCGAAGCACCGTCGGGTTGGGATGCAATGCGGAGTTATTCTTGCCAAAAGAAAAGGAGCAAAAGGGAAGGGGAGGAGGCGCCTTCTGGTTACAATTACCTGCCTCATTTGAATAATGCCTTTGTCGTGATCATTATCGAGCGGTCGTTAGCGGCTTCCCCGTAGGATCTCACAGGAGCCAGCGAAAATATAAAACTTGCACACTGGGACCCTGGCAAAGCTTCCTTCCCTGCCAGGCCAGGTGCCCCGAGGGCCAGGGAATACTGACACCTTCCCCGACGTGACTTCCCCGCGCTAAGGGCCGGGCACCAGGGAGCCGCCGGCGAGGTCTCCCTTCGCAGAGCCGGCGCTGCCTGTAGATTGGTCCCCCTCAGAGGAGGTGATAGTTAAAATAAACCCTCCAGGACGGTTGCTGAGCCCTACCCCCCGCCCCGTGTGGCGCTGGGGGTCCCGTCCAGGGAGGCGCGGGGGACTTGGGGTTAGCGAGAGGACAGGCTGGGGGTGGGGGGAGTTCAACCACTGCGGCCCCCTCTCCTCCCGCCTTCCCCTCCCCGCCTTCCCGAAGGGCTGGAGCACAAGGCATCCCACTAGCGTGTGTTTACGCGGCAACAGATGGAAGCTGCACATCTTAAGAAACACTGCAGCACCCGGGCTAGAGCCGCTCTCGCCTGTTAATGCTCCCGACCTTCTCCCCTAACCCCGCAACAGGGGTCCCTCCCCGGTCCCGCAGCGCCTGCGGATTCCGCCAGCGGGATCCGACAGGGAGAGTTTTTGCAGGGCTCCTCGCCCTGCGCCCGGACCCTTCCCTCCTCCGGAGGAGCCCCAGTTTGCTGCTAGTAACGAGCCCTTTCCTGCGGCTCTCCCAAGGGTGACCGGGGCAGCGTTTTGCTGGCTGAAGCTATTCGACAGCCTAATAGGTGGTTCATAAGGACCCCCGAGCGACCTGCTGAGGGGGGCAGGGGGGCGGGCCGCGAGAGGGGATGCCAGGCTCTGGCCCTCGAGAAGCCCCGCCGTGGGTCCGCAGCCTTTTGTCTCAGTGAGAAGGCAGGTCTGCGTTTGATTAGATTGCCCAGGTTGTAGCAGCGATGCACTGTACAGGGATCTGTTGCCGCATGCTCACGCCTTTTGCCTGCAAACACGGCACTCGTCCTGCATGGTGAAGAGCACCTACAACCTGAAACAGAGACCTCTCAAACCCCTTCTAGAGAGAGAAAGCAGGGAGGCCTCTCATCGTGTGGTGCTATAAATCTGTGCTCCCATCTGTTCCGGAGGCAGAAGAGCACAGTGATGAAGGTTCCTGAGGCAGAAAGGGAGCAAGTCAGGGGACCGCGAAGCCCCGCAGACCCTCAGAGAGACGCGCACTGCCCGCAGGAGGGCCCTGCGTGCATCTGCAGTCCTACCAGGATTTTTTTCCTTTCCCTTCTTCCACAACACCAGATTCTCTCATTTTGTTTGTTCAACAGAATTTGGCTCTGAATAGCAGGGATCCCGTGTCAGCGGGAGAACAGGGAGCCAGACAAAAGAAATTAACGTTGCCCAGCCTGCCCTCACTAGGCTCTATTTTGATTCCCACATGTTTGGTTAAGGTAGTTTCCTATGCCCGTCGTTTTTCCTGCTGAGGCCGCTGCTGCCACAACGTCGAGCTGTTTTGCTTCCATTGTTGCTTTTGGCTCTTGACATTAAAAGATGCCAGAACAGCCGCGGAAGCCTTAGTTTTTGAAAAACAGGCTTTGTTTTCCCTTGTGCTCCCGCCCAGACTTTTTGACTGGAGCAGAATAAACAGGCCACCCCCGTCCAGAAGCAAGGGGTAAGGTAAAGCAAGGGAATAACGGATGGCTCCTTCCGGTAGCCCTTCACCGGCGCCTTAGGCGCTATGCCCCGACCCCCAGCCCCCGCGGCAGAGATCCCGAGTGCGCCATGGCACCGACGGGACGGAGAGGCCTCGGAGTGCCCCTTGGTGTGGACCGGGGTGCCCGGGAGCGCCGGCGCAGCCCGCGACACTAGAGGGCACCGGAGCCCGCGGGAGCCGCGAGCCTCGTCAGCCTTGGGTGTCAACGTGGTTAATTCAGGCACAGATCCGGTCTGGGGAGGGTGGTGAAGGGGAGACCTCCTGCCGTCCCCGAGAATCCGAGGGCTCCAGGCTCCATCCCCGCAGGTCCAGCCCTCCCGGGCTGCCGTGGGCCGGGCTCCGCAGCTAGGGGATGTGGCGTGCTGCAAGTAAAGAAAAGCATGCGATTCCTCCCATGCCACGAATGAGTTTCCCCTCTGAAATCAAAGGAACTCCTCTGCTGATTCAGCCCAGGTTTGATTTCGGCTCCTAACTCCCGAGACCATTATCTCTGCCTTTGTTCTTTGAAGCTGAAGCAATTAATGGATTACAACAGGACAAAAATAGGGCCTGACCAGGCTGCTTCGGTTCTGCATCTATTTGCTTTTAGTACTATATTTGCCCTCTCAGGCTGCTGTGCTTGGGGATCCAGCCCTCAGTTCTGCACGGGGGAGCTGGCTGATGTGGAGGCTACCCTGGACATGATGGGCATGTGCCATCCCTGGTCTGTGTCTGTGTCTGTATCAGTGTCAGTCTCACACATGTGCTCAGCGTGTTCACCATACATCCCTCCCATGGGTGCAGAAGGGCCAAGGTAGGCTGATCATCACAAAGTGTCAAACTCAGGAGAGACCCAGCATGTCTGTTCACTGACTACCCTGAATTCCTGAGCTCCACCACAATAGGTTTTCTTTTGATGCTTAGTGATTCCTTCAGGACGATTTTCTCCAGAATAACTGGAGCTGTGGCCAAGAGTTCTTAATGGTAATTGACTTTCTATAAGGATGACCCTCCTCCCTGGATGTTTCATGCTGCAAAACAACATCACAAAAAAACCCACTATCTCTCTATTTCTGTGGCATGAAGAGATTATAAGCATCCCAAGGATAAAGAAGAGGGAAAGCCTTCAATGCCTCCTAAGAGCCTGCAGAATTAGCGGTTGTGTGGAGACATTGTAGGTTACATGTTTCACCCAATACTTTCCAAAACAGGTCAAGCCGTAATCCACCGCTAGGGATTCTAAGAACCAGCATCCATGTCGGCAAAGCCAGCAAAAAGCTCCAGACCTGGAAAAAAGTTTAGTTGTTCCTCTTAGTTACTGCAGTCAGTCATTTATTTTACTTTTATTTACCAAGGTTGTTCTGGAGGTGCTTTGACAGGAGGTGTGAATCACATTGTCATTCTTCCTGTGGAGCTGTGTGCTTCCTATGTGCAAACATGAGGCTGAAGTTATTTCTATAACCCTAATCTGCGATGAAAGCAATCAAGCAGGCACCAGTCACACCTAGAACCATTCTAAGAGTGCCAGTGCGTGAATCTCACGTGTTTGGTTTTCCTTCTTTCTCTGGGAGACAGGAGGGACTGACACACTGAGAAGCCAGGGGAAACTGTTCCTCTCTTTTCTGTCACATCTACAAACTCTGTTTGTGCTTTTACTTTTGTTTGAGGTCACTAGGTTCCACTCTACACCTCATCTAATTCTGCAGGAGCCCTTTCTGTTTTGAACCTTGGAGTGCTGGCTGGTTTAGTCAGGTACCTTGTTTTTCAAGCTAAATTATATTTTGAGAAAGAGACTAATGTGGAAACTGGGCCAGATTCTGATTTGTGTAAACCTGATGTAGCTAACTTCAAGGGAAATATTCCAGATTCAGTCTGGTATAATTAAGATTAAAAATTGGCTCTGGGAGTCTTTTCTTTGGCAGTAAAGTTAGAGAAGTACTGTGAAGAAAAATAATTAAAACCAGGACATTGTTTCAGTGCTCTTTTAAATAACATATGCTATAGGGGCTTTGAAAGCATTTGTTCTCCATGGCAGCAGTATTTTAAAACTTTCACTTTGTTTCCACTCAGCAAGTTAACCCTTGATAACCAACTGTGTTTAACATACGTTATGCACAGAAATTTAGCACTTTGCAGGACGCTGTCCAAAGACTAAACAAAATATCCATTAAAATGGTACTACTTCTGCTGTGGCCGTAGCAAGCTTCCTCTTGTTGGTGAATTTCACTGTCCTAGCTGCAACACAAGCATTGCAATGAACCTGGATTTATACCTTTCTTGTCAAGATTTCTTTTCATGGTGCAAATCTTGTTATCTGACTGCTAAACTCAGCATGCTAAGAGGGAGCAATATTCAAAAGGCAGTTGCTTAGTATGCCTGGGAAGAAAATTCTGAAAGGAGTCCCTAAAGAAATGCTGAAAAACTGAGGATCCATAAATTACTGCACATTTTTCTAGCTCCCATGAATGAGAGGGCAAGATGTTCTTTGATAGCTTCTGTGTCTGATTTCACTTCATTTGTTAGGCCCATGTCTCTGATAGAAACTGTTTCACCATAATTTGACAGCAGTTGGGACAAAGATGTAGGCCAATTTTCTCAGGTTTGCATTCAACCCCAACAAAATCACAAGGATGTTTGTCATTGTCTTGAGTGGTCCCAGACTTTCATCACAGGTTAAACAGATCTTTCTTTAGGATAAGGCAAAAAGGAGATAAGAATCAGCTGTCTTCCATTCCTTGTGATGTATGGAGAATATACACTTGGAAAATGAGTTTTGCTCCTTTTAAGTGGCATTGGGACATAGGAGGAGTTAAAACTTGCTTCTTATTTCAAAAGTACAGGAAAATTAAGCCTTGTCCGCTTAATTCAGCTTGTCTTGCTGAATCAGTGAAGAAAGACATCATGGTGAAGCTGACTCTTTCACAGAGCAATCTTTTAAGTTGTTTGCCAAGCAGGTCTGTAGAGTTAGGTGAGACACACAGTGTCACAGAGACACACAGTGAGACACACATCATGCCCCAACCTCCTGCCTTGCTGAGTTTACCCACCATCCTTCCTCTGCCCTGTGTAGGTGCATCAAAGAGATTAAGGAAGCAAACGGGAGAGCCCATACTACCAACACTTGAAGAACCTGTACTTCAAGAGCTCGGAAGGTGGGACCCATTAGGGTTCCTTTCAGGGAAAGGGAATTGTGGGATAATCGCTCACCTTCCTTGTCCTTATTCCTGTCCATGTTTTGTTTCCTTTGTCCCACATTAACAGGCTAAGTGCTGAAAGAATACTGGTAAGGATACAAAAAACAGTCAAACCAGAACAGTGCTCTTTGCAGTCTCTCTTTATCCATCAGTCAAGGACACCACAAAGAAGGAATAGAGTAGAAACAAGTTAGTTCATCCCTATTTTCTATTTTCATAATCAAATGGAATACAAATGTGCTCTCCTCATTGTCAAGAGAATACAGAATTTCTTTTCCCTCTTTCTTCGTGATGGGAGAAAACATTTATAGAGCCAAAGTAAATCCAAACAAATTCCTGCAATTCCTATCTATCACCAAACTTATGTTTTCTCTTCTCAATTATTTCTCTCCCAATGTGCTTTACACTACCCTAAGAAAAAGGTATTATTTAAATCCTTGCCTCTATGAAACTTTATTGGGAAGCTTACATTCAGAATGCTGCAAGCAGAGTGTCTGGTGGTCTGGATGAAACTACAAAGCCTGCTCTGATTATTCTTTACCAAAACATAAGTAGGATTTAGTCAACTTGACAAGAAGGGAAAAGGAAAAGCTTTACTACAGAAACATCAGCAGTTGTATTAGATGAGGGCTGATTAAAACAGTTCTTGGATGTATAATTGTAGACTCTGCTGTTAACAAGGAAGTTGGAGACACACAGTTCTGCTTACGGGAGGTGAAAATTTATAGGTAGTTAGACAATTTGAGTGGACAGAAGCCATTGTAAATATCTGATGAGTCCAGCGCCTTTCTTTTTTCTGGGAGACAAATGGTCCCCAGCCCACTTAGCACCTGCCAATGCCTCTCCCGCTGCCCTTTGCCCTGTGGAGCTGCTTGTTCTGATGGCTTCTGAAGCTCTCTCCCGGCTTCAAATTCCTTCTCCGTATGTTGGGTTTTTTCACTGCTGCCTATCCCAATATTGACTTAGGAGAGAAGGGGAGTTAAAATAGCTAGCTCCTGTACTGCCTACGGACCTTCTGCCTAGCTTTGCTTTAGGCTTGTGAATCTCAAACATTGGTTTAAACCATCATTAGCATCTGAATGGAGATAAGGGGGACAAGAGGACCTAGGGTAGGCAGTCATCTTGTGTAAGCATCACCCCTTAATTATTCTGAAGAGTAGGAGAGAAGCAGGATCACAGCAGAGGGTGTTTCACTCCATTTCAGCAGTGTGGATTATTTGGAATTAAGGATGTAACAAATTTGCTTTCAAAAAAACATGTTGGGTTTCTCAAAGGTCTACTGGAGTCTGAGTGAAACAACTGTCATTAACTGGTAGCTTCATTTCTGTCCTGCTCCTCGCTGCCATCCTTGCATCCAAACTTCTCTACCTGCTCAAACCCAGGAGAAGTAAGTATGAAGTCCCAGATCACTGGGGTATACAGAGCAAGAGGGATACGTGTGGCATGGAGGGGGGTCTTACTGCAGTGGGTGGCACAGTTTTATGAAGGTCAGCAAACCTGGGCTCCATCAGACCACCAGAGAGAGTGGGTTTCCCAGCTGGAATCATTCAAACATGTGGTCCTGCACTGAAAAACACCCTTGCTTCAGTCTTCAGGAATGCATCTCTGCCACGATTAGTAAAAGTGTCCCAGAACATCTCAACATTGAAACGTTACACAAGAAGAGAGCCAGACTCTAAGACACATTCAAATTGGGATTAAAACCAACTATTGGCTTCCCACCCAGAAGCAAAAATTAAGTGAGCAGCAGCTATGAGCACAGACACCATGGGCTCCTTCTGCCCAGCTCCACAGCTTTGCTGGCTCCACAACTCCTGTGGCATATCCAGGAGCCACAGCAGAAAGCAGACACCACAGAAGTCAAACCCAAAGTAGGCTGTGGTGAAGTATTCTTCAGGGAGAAAAGCTTTCAGATGTCTACAGAGGTTAAAATGTTCCAGAAGTGACTGTTTTGTCCCTGTTTGTTAGCAATTCACCTTAAGCAGCTACAAGGCTACAAAGGTGTAAGTTTAGACTGCATACCATGTCCATTCATACTGGAAACCTTTGGAGACTATGTATATCACACATGAAATACCTGTTAAAGTTACAGTCCAGGAGACTGGGTTTGATCAAGTAAATTAAATGGATGAGCTCATGTTTAGTGCTAGTTGTATAGGCAAAAAGGATCAGTCACTTCGCAGATGGAGTGACTTCACTGGTGTAAATGAGGGATAACTGTTGAAATCCACAAAGTTACACTGAGCAAAGAACAGGACCAAGAGGAGGAGCCTGTTTTCTTTGAAGTCACACTGATTACCAATGATGCTTTTCACTTTTGGAAAACTTAAATGGTAAAACAGAAAACCTCTGAGGACAATGTTATATGTAACAAGCTGTACATATACAGTTCTGATAGATGTCTCTCAGGAAAATCAGTGTCCTACAGGTGAGATTCTAAGAAAAGTTTCTAGTGGTTTTGTTTCACCATTCAATCTATGCTAAGAATACCACCAAAAGGACTTTGTTTTGGAAAAACATAAAAACCAGAGCCAACTTTCCACTTCCAGCATCTCCCATTCAGAAGGAATGTGCAGAAGACCTTGATATGACACAAATTAAAAGTCTTCCATCTTTGCCAGCCTTAAATTCCATGAAGTGAAACACAGCATCCTCATCTGCTCTTGCAGGGAACATTTGTTTTTACTCTAGTTTAAATACCAGACTGTTTCCTAAATCTCAAGAAGTTGATCATTCCCTTAGATTCCTCAGCCTCTCACAACAGAGCAGCAGGAGCAACACAGGCATTTCAAGCACTCTTGCATGCCGTCCAAAATCAGCTCCTGTCCCCGGGGAGTTAGAGGCGCCTCTGGAAGAAATACAACGGGGTTGCACTGTGTTCAGAGCTGGTAGGACACACAGGCTGCCCCTCAGTGGCAATGCACAGTGGTGGGGCCGGAGATCCTTTGCTGAAGCCAACCTAATGTGCCAGCTCACAACCCTGCAGGGGTGTGGATTTCAGAAAGTAGATTCAGAGCTTCATGAAATCCTTGCACAGCCATGCAAAGGCTGTCTTCAGTTACTGCTTCTTTCCTTCCTTTCTATAGTGTCTCCCATTATTTTACTTTCTGTTCACAGGCAGTGGGTATCTGCCTAACACACATAGAATCATAGGTACGTTGAGAATAAAAGACAGACCAGGGAAAACATAGGCCCCCTCCGGAAGCTGTCGGGTGAACTGGCTACATAGGATTTGGAGAAGGCTGAGGTTCTGAACGACTTCTTTGCCTTGGTCTTCAATGGGAAAGGCTCTGACTGCACCACCCAAGTCTTGGAAGGCAGACACAGGGACTGTGAGAATGAAGACCTTAGGCCCAGTGTAGGAGAGGATCTGGTTCGAGACCATCTAAGAACCTGAATGTGCACAAATCCAAGGGACCTGATGAAATCCATCCACGGGTCCTAAAGGAGCTGGCGAGTGAAGTTGCTAAGCCACTGTCCATCATATTTGAGAGATCATGGCAGTCAGGTGAAGTTCCTGAAGACTGGAAAAAGGGAAATATAACCCCCATTTTCAAGAAGGGGAAAATGGATGTCCTAGGGAATTACAGACCAGTCAGTCTCACCTCTGTGCCTGGCAAAATCTTGGAGCAGATTCTCCTGGAAGGCATGCTAAGGCACATGAAAAACAACAAGGTGCGTGGTGACAGCCAGCATGGGTTCACTAAGGGGAAATCCTGCCTGACCAATTTGGTGGCTTTTTACGATGGGGCTACGGAACCAATGGACAGGGGTAGAGCAGTTGACATCATCTACCTGGACTTGTGCAAAGAGTTCAACACTGTCCCACACGACATCCTTGTCTCTAAATTGGAGAGACACCAATTTGATAGGTGGACCACTCGGTGGATAAAGAACTGGCTGGATGGCTGCACACAAAGAGTTGTGGTCAATGGCTCAGTGTCCGGCTGGAGGACAGTGATGAGTGGTGTGCCTCAGGGATCAGTGTTGGGACCGGTCTTGTTCAACATCTTTGTTGCTGACATGGACAGTGGGATTGAGTGCGCCCTCAGCAAGTTTGTCGATGACTCCAAGCTGTGTGGTTCGGTGGATACGCTGGAGGGAAGCAATGCCATCCAGAGGGACCTTGACATGCTTGTGAGGTGGGCTGATGCCAACCTCATGAAGTTTTACCATGCCAAGTGCAAGGACCTATACCTGGGTCGGAGCAATCCCCGGCACAGCTACAGGTTGGGAAAAGAGGAGATTCAGAGCAGCCCTGTGGAGAAGGACTTGGGGTGGTAGTTGATGAGAACATGAACATGGTAGTTGATGAGAACATGAACATGACTGCAGTGTGCACTTGCAGCCCAGAAAGACAAGCGTATCCTGGGCTGCTTCAAAAGGAGCGTGACCAGCAGGTCGAAGGAGGTGATCCTGCCCCTCTACTCTGCTCTCATGAGACCTCACCGGGAGTATTATGTGCAGTTCTGGTGTCCTCAACATGAAAAAGACATGGAGCTGTTGGAACAAGGCCAGAGGAGGGCCACGAGGATGATCAGGGGACTGGAGCACCTCTCATACGAAGACAGGCTGAGAAAGTTGGGGCTGTTGAGCCTGGAGAAGAGAAGGCTGCATGGAGACCTCATAGCAGCCTTCCAGTATCTGAAGGGGCCTATAGGGCTGGTGCGGAGAGAGTCTTCATTAGGGACTGTAGTGACAGGACAAGGGGTAACGGGCTCAAACTTAAACAGGGGACATTCAGATCGGATATAAGGAAGAAATTCTTTCCTGTTAGGGTGGTGAGATGTTGGAATGGGTTGCCTAGGGAGGTTGTGAGTGCTCCATCCCTGGCAGTGTTTAAGGCCAGGTTGGACAAAGCCTTGGGTGTCATGGTTTAGTGTGAGGTGTCCCTGCTTATGGCAGGGGTGTTGAAACAAGATGATCTTAAGGTCCTTTCCAACTCTAACTATTCTATGATTCTATAAAATTTAGGGTTGGAAAGGACCTTAAGATCATCTCGTTCCAACCCCCCTGTTATGGGCAGGGACAAACATACTCCCAAAAGAGCACAGAAATCCTCTGGCCCTGCTTCTGAACTGGTGGTCTGAGCCAATCCCTTGCTCCCTGCAGAGCAATTGGGCTGAAGCTCTCTGAATGCAAAGTGCATCACACTAGCAACATCTGGCACTCTTCAAAGAGGTTGTACACTGCATCTGGTGGAGCCTCTGGATTTACTGTTATTGTGTGGAGGAAGAATGCAGATAAAGAATCTTCTGCAATCACCAGACAGCTATCAGAATTTAGTGGATCTGAGGACAACTGGTTCACTAAAATTGTAAATTCATCAGGATGCCTATGCCTGCTGTAGGCAGGTAACCTACCACCATGCCTTCTTCTCCCTCCTGTCACCAAATTCTGATGATGATAGCATCCCAGAAGCACAGGGTTGGTGCAGCAGAGTAGTCAAGCATGCTGAAGTGTGTGGGGTTTCTTTTGGTTTACACTGGTGCAAGATAACCAAAGTAAGTAGTGAGCAACATTACTCACTAGTAACATTAGTACAGTAGCTTTTAATCTTGAAAAATAATTAGACACAATAGCATGTTTTGGCAAGCATTGCCAAATTACATGAGACTAACTACATGAGAATTAATCAGAGACTCCGTAAGCATTTGGGCAAAACCCATACCTCTGGATATCATACGTAAAAAATCTTTCTGCTTGGCCATACTACCTGGGGCCTTGTTGAAGATCAGTGTTCCCAAAACTCATTATAAGGTGGTTAAAAGACTTCACAATATATACCCATAATTACATCACCTCATATCAGAGATTCGCTTTCAGCATCACTGTAGAAGAAACTCAGGATGGTGAACATAGCTTGGTAAGGTGTCTTTCATCCAAAATCCCTCTCTGGTTAACAGTGCAAAACATATTCTCTAAATGGGCTTCTGGCAGCTGCTAAAGTAAATGAAAAAGCTTCAGCTAGCCAAAACAAGTCACTGCTTTTTACTGGAAAATTTTAACAGGAGCTTGTGGGAGTTGCTTTAATTTTCTCCAAGAAAACTCTTATTTGTTTGACAAAATTAAGAAGACCCAAATTGTAAAATAGAAAAATCTATTTAAAACACTGACAGGTTGTCATCTCCCACATCTCTTTATGAGTTTCCTTTTCTTAATTTTTTCCCAAAGCAAAAAGAGAGGATGACAAACATCCTTGAGTGTGATGACTCTCCCCAGCTCAATAGCTGACACCAAACACCCGGGTTATCTCAACTCCTACTCTGGTTGGGCTTGTTTACTACTTTGTGAAATGATGCAGTTGTTCTGACTCGCTTTCAAGCGATTGCAACAGATAGCCACATCCTGAGACTTCCTCCATTTGTCTGTTTTCAGACAGAAACACATTCCCATTTACTGAACCAGGGACAGACAAAAATTGAGTCAAGAGAAAGAAAAGGGCAGTGCTTACCCCTTTGTGACAAAACCAGTGCAGAGGCTTGAGCTGTGTTTGTGGCATAGGCAGAGCAGGTGGTTGTTGTAGTTCTGGACTAAGTCAGAAGATATATATATATATGCTACATATATGCTCAAAGAAGAATGAGATTGTGATGGGTTTGGTCAATTTAAGGATCCAATATTTCTCTAAATGATTTTGAGAACAGGCAGTAGTCAAAAACAGGAACAGGACCAACGAAATGAAAACAGCTCCTTTATAGCTCCTCCCTTTCTTCCATGAGTATCATCTGGTTTGAGAAGATGTGGCAGCGTATGAGTTCAACAGGCACAGTGACTGCAGTCCTAAGTGTCCCTATGGTACATCAAAATACAGGAGAGTTTGAAAAAATACCTAATTTTATGAAAATATTGATAAGTGCATGGGATGCTGCCTCAAGAAAATGAGTGATATGGGGTTTGCAGTAACACGGCATTCGTACAAGAAAAACTTAGAAAAATGTGACTACACAGAGCATTTAAGCTGATTTTTACTCCACTTGACAACTGCTTTGAACAGAAAAGAGCCTTTTTGAAAGAGTTTTCACCTCCTATACTCATATCAAAAGGATTTTGAGGCGCAGAGGTCACTCATTTTTCTAAAGGGTGTGGTGACGTAGATCAAAAAGTTATATCACAGCATTACATTTGCTTCATTACAAACTTTGATCCCTATCAGGTTGTTATGATTTCTAGTTGAGAAAAACTCTAAAAGAAGTCAAGTCCCAATAGCACAGTTTTGAAATGCTATCTCTAGCATTCCTTTTGAACTGCCTTTGAAATGTTTTGGTCGCATTATTTGTTCTTACTAGCTTGTTTTCCTGATCTTTCAGTTTCATATTGTCACAAAGGTCTTTTTAGCCAAAAAGAAATCTGAATAGCTCCCTCATAAGAAGAAAAAAAATATGCCAGTTTTGTTTAGCATATTACATGTTACTTGCCACTTTGATAATTACCCGATTTGCAGGCACAGGCACAATTTCAAGTTGGCAGTGTCAGCTTAAGCTTCAGTTTCAAGAATAGTGCTACATTAACATGACCTGACAGATTCCTATAAACCAGCAAAGTTGTGCAATGCTCCTCCAGTGTTTTAATCTTTTAGCATAGTTCTTTTTTCTCACAAGAGAAGGGCATTGCAGCATTTCTGGAGCACCATACGCAACTTTAAAAGGCACCTCTTCTAGAGAAAGATTACCATAATCTGTTATTTCCTCCTCGCACTAATCCAGGAACTGTCAAAACCAACTTGATTTACTGTCTAGAATAACTTAATAGAAAAATAAACCATGGGAAACCATATGAGTAAGCTGCGTACAGAAGTAATTTATTAATGTACTTTTGTTATGCACTTATATATGCCAACATACATTTTTCTCATAACTTTCTTAATTTCTCTACATTTTCCCTTCACACTTGGGTTTGTTTCCAAGGCTTGTTTGTTTGCCCTTAGTATTTTGTTATTTATTTTTTAATGCAATAGGTACCAGTCAAGATCAGGGCTCTGCCATGATGGATGCTTTGTATACACAGAATCACAGAATCCTAAGGGTTGGAAGGGACCTTGAAAGATCATCTAGTCCAACCCCCCTGCAAGAGCAGGGTAACCTAGAGTACATCACACAGGAACTTGTCCAGGCAGGCCTTGAATATCTCCAACATAGGAGACTCCACAACCCCCCTGTGGAACACGCACGTCCATATATATGTATATATGTAAACCCTGTCCCAGAGCCTGCAGCCACACTAGTGTGACAGACAACATCAGTGGCTGTGTCCTTGTTCCCAGCTCCTGTCTCAGGCCTCAGTCACAGAGGCAGTCAGCAGAGCTCAGCTCTGGCTCCACTGCCATGTGGAGGTGAAGCTGCTCTGGCCCCAGTTTCAGCTCAGATGGAGGAGGTACTGAGCAGCGAGTGCCGCTGGAACACAAGCACAGAGGGAGGCTCTGTGCACAAAGTGATGTTGGTTCTGCACCAGGGAACGCTGCAAGCAGACACACTGGGTTTGACAAGGAGATATTTCAGTTACATTAGGAGTTTCTCAAAACTTTACATTAAAAGAAATCAGAGAAGAAAAAATCCAGGATTTGTGTCCAAGATAAGGCTGTCAGAATAGCTGTACTGAGTCAGACTACAAGCCTATCTTGTTTCTGACTATGGCCAGTAGTGAGTAACACAGAAGTAGAGGCAAATGCATAATGTTACTTTCTCAGATCAGTAATGTAGCCTGCAGTGATTTGCATCTCAGAAGGAGTTCCTTCATGTTCAATAGTTCCCAATGTCTTTGAATTTTTACAGTTGCGCTTTGTACCTCAGCAGATTTTTAGCACATGTAAAAGGATGAGGTTGGAAATAGTCCTCCAAAAAGATAGGCTGGTCACCAGGAGCCCTGCAGCAGCCCAAGAGCAGCGAGGACAGAGCTATGCCTAGCTTCACCTGGGAGGTGGAAGACCTTTCATGGCCCTAGTCTCAGAGGACCAGGCTCTATATAATCCTGACAAGCATGTATTTTGCCAGAAGGATGGGACAGCAAAGGCAAGTAGGCATCAAAAGTACTATATTCCGTTCCCAGCTATGAGGCATGAGGAGGAGGCATCTCCCACACCAGTATCGTCCACTACATACTCATCAATTCTTCCCTTGCTGGTGGCAGAAGCAACTACAGTCTGATTTTCCAGAGCTTTTAGATGTGGAGAAAAGGCAGAGATTTGCCCACGCTGAGAATTAGTGCTGAATTCCGACACCCCACAAACCACTGCAGTGCAGAAGAGAATAAATCTCTTTATTATGATGTTTCAAGGTCCTAAATAAAAGGAAAGGATTTATTGCACTTATAGTTCATTAACTGGATTGTTTGAAGCTCAGTGATTGCTCAGGATTTGTAAGGTTACTGGGCAGGTCATCAGAAAGATTACACTTTTCTGGAACTTGCAGATATCAGCTGGTAGATATGACCAGAATTGAGTTAAAATGCTGGGAGAGGAGACAGAAAAAAGACTGGGAATGGAACCAAGACTGCAACCTGTTAACTTCACTGAGACCTGGCATGCTCCTCTGAGAGCAGCTCAGCACATTGTTAGTGCATCAGTTTGTGAAGTCTGCCTTCTCACCAGAGAACCCTTCAGAAGCTGGCTGGAGATGACAGCATATCGCGAATACCTTGGCAATGTGCTGAATTGTCTTATTACACTACTGCAAGTGAAGGAATGGCATAGTTGGAAGCTGTATTTGCAGAGTGATCTGGACCTCATGTTATTTATATCTGTAAAATGATTAACTCTTGCACTCTTCTTTCAACACATCAGATCTCTTTTCTTTTTGAAATTATGAAGGGAACAAAGTTTGTGGCTATTTCTTAAGTAAGCCTGCACACAGCTGCCATCATTGCTTGCCCTTGGGGATTCTCTGTCTTCAGCACTCACAAGTTTCTTCAAATACTTGTATACAGAGGCTGGTGCTGTGCCAACCTCCTCTCACTTGCGTGTACTTGTTGCTTTTTGGTTGCTGGGAGACAGAGAATGAAGATTTCCCCAAGGTGGAGGGAAATATTTCCTTCTGCTTGCTCAGGCTCACCAGACAAATGCCACCCTTGCTTTGTGAGTTTGCCTTGTCAGCTCTCCTTCTCCCCTACTTCTGTGCTGTTTCCATAAACAAAAACATTTTGGCTTGGACCAAACTTTCCGTTTTCCCCTTGTTACTTTAGTGAATGGTGTCAGGGAAGCACCTGCTTTTCTTCAGCTGTCAGCCAGATTTTTTTCCACAAAGCTTTGGGACTGTGTACCTGGACAGGGGTTCTGGTCCACTTCTGTGTGTGTCTGAGTCACCCTTCACCTCTGGGGACACTGTCTGTGACTCCAGTGGCAGAGACCTGTATTTTGAAGTTTTGATACTTCTGTTTCTGTGCTCGCAGTTCACTGAGTTTCAGAAATAATTTACGTCAACTGCGCCCTGGGTCTGTGCCACACGGCTCCGCCCACATACCCACAGAATCTATTAGAAAAATACACTGGGTGACTGCTTTGATTTAAAATGTTGCATGTTTCCTGCAGAGTGACAAATTCCAGCATTAACCAATGGAAAATGAGGTCTCTGTATCAGCACACATGGAGGCAGGAGGGGATTAGAGTCCTTTCAATAATCAAAAATGTGTAAAGTTAAGGCTTGATTCAAAGCCTGAATTAGAACCCATTGAATTTGCTGGAGTAAGTCCAGAGGCTGCAAGTAGGCTTTGGATCAGTTCCAGGTTGCAAAAAATAAATAGGTGAAATTTAATATCCTGAGATATAAGGGAACCCACATTAGATGAGCTAATAATTTCATTTTGGACTCCAGCTCTGTGCATCTTGTCAAGTCTGAGGCTTTCTTGGCCTCTTAAAAACAATTGTAGCATGAATGATCTGAAGAAAACATAAAGTAGACGTCTACACTACACAGCAGGGCATGCTACAGAGATCCCAGAGCCACTGTTGACTGCACATTGTCCCCTCAGCTGCATGGCATTGTGCCCAGGCTAATAAGACCTGCTGAGCGACAGAGTTAGTTAGCATCATAGCAGCTTGGCTTTTAGAGCTTGCCATCTCCTCTGCTCCTTCCACACACCTCCATGTGGAAACCAGTTTCTGTTTTATCCACTCAGCTGCTCGTGGCATTGCTCCATGATTTGTTTCTCAGAGAATGGGTCAGGTTAACAAAAATCTGCTCTTTAAACCAATTAAGTTAACCAGGTCCATCTCTGTTAACTGTAAAAAGGGAAGGGCTTTACAGGAGCCACTCCATGGGCAGATGCAAGCAGTAGGGAGCTGGTGGGAGGGTGAGACTGTGCCAGGATGTCTTCTACCACCCAGCTGCCACCAAAGAATTTACCCCAAAGAGTTTATTCCAGAAATATTACAATGGTCTATCATCTAAAAAGACCATTTTCTCTCTTAAAAACAATGCATCGAGTCCTGAACCTCTTATTCTAGGCAATGCTTGCAGCCTTCTGTAACTCAGACTCTCAGGCACTGACACACTGTTTTGTTCTTGAGCAAAGCTGCAGCTCAGCTCATGGTCAGAAATTTGGGATTCAGCACGATACTGATAAACAGGCATCAAGCACACATAAAACAAATAGAAAAAGAAGCAGAAAAATCCCTTACTGATCTGTTCTGTCACACTTCAAGAGCAAATATAAATGGAGAATAGTAATGCTTCACTTGCTATTGGTTTCAAAACAGAATCTTTCCCATCATCAAAAACACACAAACACCAGCATAGTAGGATAGCATTTTTCCCAGACTTTGGTTTCATCTTTTTTCCTCTTGAGACAGTTGATTGTGTTTCTATGCAAAAACAAAGACTATGATTGCAGGATTCTCACTGGTGTTGTGCTTTTTAAGTATTACAAGGCAGCAATTACAATTTCACTGAAAGGAGATGTGGTATATAACGTTTTCCCATTGTGCTTTAAGCTACTTCTAAAATGGAGCAAATCATCACTGTTTTCCAAATTCCTTCCTTCGGAGGAATGGAAATAACAGTTGGCCATTTTTCTGCAAAAAAGCAGTATTACTCTAGTAATGAATCATTTGAAACCTTCATGCGGCCCATTATAACAATATTTTAAATCAAACTGTAAGGGAGTTAACCCCATAAATCAGAGAATGGGCTAAGCCCCCTGGGAACCACAAGACTCTTTTTGATAGTCCAGATCCTGAACCAAAAATCTGAGACAGATTTTTGCTTTCCTGGGAAAAGATATGAGGAATTTATGTTGTCAGATTTCAGCCCACTCTTTAACATGACAGCAACATCAATTGAACATATTGAGTGCTATATTATAGGCACTTTTCTGAGCAATTCAATAAAATGTTCAACAGCTAAGCATAGAGCCACATTCTGGGCATTCTAAAATACACCTTACTTTCCATTTAAAAAGGCACCAGTCTTTCTCAACCACCACAAGAAAGACTCTTTAGTCATCCCAGGCCAAATTTCTGGTGTACAGTAAGGGTTTCCCAACCTTATGATACTGCAGAATGTTCCATGAATTAGTACTATTCAGGAAGAGTAAACAAAGAATGCCAAGAAATCCTTCCAGTTTGGACAATATACCAGCAGAGTACATCAGGGACCCAATATGGAAACTGAAGTCAACATTAATATAAAGAAGTAATATCATTAATAAAAGTGCGTTTAACATTTTATGCTCTGTACTCTACTTCCATCTGCAACTACTCTATATTATGTGCAAAGGTGCTTCTAGATAAAACCTCGCATAAGCTCATGTGTGTTTACCAATATTTTATCACTCTAGTACTAGCCTCTCATTTCTTCTTATAAAGTTGTCAGAATAATGTGGTAGATATAAATCAGACCTGTTTGGTTTTGGACCAGTCTTTGCCTCTTTGCCAAGGCTGCATGAGCAGCATTCCAACAGCTTTCAACTCCATGATGGGAGAGCAGAAAATTCCATCCACTCTTCTTTCATCACATGCCTGCTGTACAGCAACCAAATGTGAGCTGCTCTATGGGCTTGCTCTGAAGCACACCCCTCACTCTGACAGCCATGGTACAGCTTGGATGGGGATGGAGGAATTGGGAGGAACGAGGGGCTTGACTGCACTTATTCTATGCTGCTCATCAGGAGGGTTAATTTCTTACCTACCAAAGGACTAACATCAAGTTATTAGCCTGGACTGCCTATACATCTGCCCATAATTGCTATTCCTATATCAAAGGTTATTCAGATTGTCTCTGTTAGATCCCCCACTTCAAAATAAAGCCCCTTTGAAAGGCTACTATTCACTCTAAGGAATATCCTTCCCTAGAAAGAACCATAAAAAAATCACAAGCAAAGGTGAAGAGGAAGATACAGAGTGATGAGAGGGCAGGACTGGAAATTAGACCTCCAAACCACATAAATAAAAGACAAAAACACCTGAAAATCCTCCCAGCTCTTACCACACCACCATCCTGTGCCCAAGTAAAGCAGGAAAAATCTAGGAAAGTCTAGGAAAATGTAAGAAAATGTAGGAAAATGCAGGAAAAACTCATCTATGTCTTTGTATGTCCCTCTGAAAGACATGAAAGTTTCTGAACTGGCAGGGAATACATTCACAATTACTTTTCTTCCAAACATTAAGAGTGAACATTTAGCTGGGGACAAACTTGTAAGCAGAAAGCACCTGCTGCAGAAGGCTGCTGCAACCTTCAGAGCTGTAACATAAAGGGCAGCCGAACTTGCTCAAGAGAATCTAATGACAGTTTGAACGTGGGTCTTACCTGCAACTCGGACCTGGAGGGGATGTCACTGGCTAATGGAGCATGTCATATGGATTCTGGAAATGGGAAACTGTCCAACCTTATTTTATAGCTATACTCATGGGGAAGGAACTTAGAGCAGACAGCTCTAGCCTTCTACATGCAGTAGAAGTATCCAGGCTGAGTTGATTGCCTCTGTATTCATGGAAAGAGAGAGGTGTCTCCAGTAAGTGATTCAGGAAAACTCTTAATCACATGCTTAACCTTTGAAGTGTGCTTAAACAATATTGAATTCCCTAATTAAAAGCTGGGTGAGTTTCCAGTGTAAAGCCACAGCGATGACAGATGAATCCAGGACATGAAATACTAAGAGCATCAATTTACTATTCCCTTCTGCTAAAAATTGTTTGCAAGATTTTTTTTTTTAGAGTGTATGCCTGCCATTATTTTAGCTAATCTGGCATACTGAACAAGTGAAAGCAGGATCAGATCTGTAAGGGGAAGTCTTCTTATTCAAAGCCTTGTTAGACTCAGGTCCCAAGGGGAAATCCCTGCACACTGATGAGTGGGATTAGCAATAGCACTGTCAGTTCTTCCTGCAAATCCACAACAGTACCTACCTCTAAAGTGGTTCACTTGAAACACTATAAATGACAGCTCTTTGTGCTCCAAGCAGAAGCGTTGCTTATAGTGAAGTGTGCATCTCTTTAATACTCTTTTGAATATTTGAAGCTGAAATCCTCTCTGCAACATAATTATTATGTTTTCAAATAATTTGAACACATTGCTGGATATTCTAGGCATCTTAAAACAGTCCCTTGACAATGTTGTATACTGAATTTCAGTACCAAAAAACCAGAGGTATGTTTGTAAATGCCAGGACATACTTACAACATTTTAGGATTATTATTTACAGCAGAGGACAGGAGGTTCTCTTGTCTTTGACAGTTCTCACATTTCTGCAGTCTGAGTAAATATAAAACAGTATGAAACTCTGACACTCTGTCAAATATTGCTAATCCTTGCACTTCTGTTTTCTTCCAGCCAGTGAGGTTTCATTTTGCCTTGCTTCGGGTATCCAGTCTACAAATTACTGGCTGGCTGACATACAATCCATCAAGGAACATAAGTGTGCTGAATGAAGGCTTGAGCCTGTATTTTTTATGTATTATTTTTTTCTTGGGTTGTCAGGCTTACAGTAAAACTGTTTTAAATTGCATGCTTTAAATATTTCCAGTTTGAGAAAGAAACAAAACCAAACCAGGTAACAATGAAATTTCTATCCGAGGTGCTTTACAATCCAAAAGTGTATTTGCATTTCCTTTCTTTGGCATAAATAGCCACTTGTTATAGTGCCTTACCATCTTCAGAGTGAAGACTACAAGCTTTCACACCAAATAGCAGAAATAAATATGCTTATTTTTCCAAATTTGCAGTAAAGATTTGGTAGTGTTCCTGGATCTCATCACCAACAGTCTGACAGCCACAAAATTACAGTAAAACCTCATGTGCACAGTAATTCAATGTAAGAATTCTCTCACTAAGTATTTAATGGAGTACATAAATCTTTGCTGTTTGAAAATGTAGGTGTTTGAGGAATAATGTATGACTGAATGCATAAAAAAGTATCATAGGAATAGCCATCTTGTGTTATACTACAATCTAGGTTTTGTATATTGAAAGTTCTTATGTCAGGCAATATTACTTTAGGAACTGACCCTGCAGCAGATGAAATCAAAAAGTACTTTCTCACTGATTTCAGAAAAACATACTCTAAAAGAGCAGATGTTTATCCAAGTGAGACCCTTTCTTATTCTGAAGATGTGGAAGACTGAAATGTCAATCTGTTAAATGCAAAAGCGGAGATGGCTCAGGGGTATGGACAAATGCACCAGCAATCACCAACACTCCTTCATACTGGGCTGATCTTGAGCAGTGAATAATACAGCCAGCAGCACTCCCAAAATTTGGTCTTTGTCAAACAATCTGTGCTCAGTGGTTCATTATTTTCATCCTCTTCACTCAATATAAGGATGAAGAATGTCAGTAATTGTTCTCTAAGAACAGATCAGGAAAGTTTTGTTAAACAATACTTTCTGCTACTGTAAGAAACTAAGAAACTTTAATAGATAAAATCAGACAAAGCAATGTAAAGGCAGTGATAGCTTTCCATTCATTTTTAGCAGAGAACTATTTTGAACCGAGATGCAGTACTGTCCTAAAGGTCTACTCAACATTGTGGATGCAGCAAAGTAGTGTGGTTCCTTGAGGGTTAACACTGGACTAATAAAACCTGTTGGACTAATAAAATCTGATGGAAAGTCTCCTGCACTGCTTTTCTTTTGGGTTACCCACAGCATTGCTCTTTACAGGTTGCAATGGCTCTATAAAAGCACTAGCTCCTTTTCATGCAGGTATTTAAAAGCAATAGAAACATCAGTTTCTTCAGATTTGCAATTGAAGATAAATCTTCATAGAGAATCCATTTCATTTAGACAACAAATTTGCATCTCCTGCCATTTTATAACCTGTGTCTATGGAAAAATCATTTTGCCTTTAATGTTGCTAAGGTGCTTGAATGCATTATGATCTGTTCAAATAAACAGTTGCATTTATTTCAGTACATAGCACTTCCAGTCCATTCCTTTTGTTCAAAATCTATTCCTTCTACTCAGAATATTGATAATAAATTTAAGCTGAGATCACTGACTATATATACATGGTGGGTGCTTTCCAAATACCACAACGGCAGAAGGACAATAGGGTCCTAAAAAACCCCAGCATTTTTAGGTTAAAAAGGACCTGAAAGTATTGAAAAACACAAATGAGGAAAACCAGCTAATTCCTCTGGCATGGATAATTGAAATTATACAAATATTTTTTGTTTTAGAAGAAAAAACTAAGTGCATCCTAAATGTGAAGCCATCACCCATCCCATCTTCTTATCTGTACTATGAATCTTTTTATTAAAAACAATGTAACGCATGTTATAAATTTAGATTGGGCATATTTTCTCCCATAAGTACCTCTTAAAGTTGTCGTTTATTTCCTAAATGACACATACTACAGGGATTTCCTGAATGTTCTGATAATATGCCAAGTGTACATAAATATAGGAGTCATATATCTTTTAGTCAGGTTTTAACACATTCTGTGAACAAATTCTAATGCTCTACAAAAAAAAAATATGTACCATGAAGAGTTACAGAATCACCTATTTAGAGAGACTTGGCTTTCACCCTGGACCACACTTACTCTCAATCCTGCTCCAGCCCTACTCCAACGTTGGCTTTAAGACTTAGCAGCTCTCTAATAATCCCCAGAAGGTTTTTTCCATAAGGACCTGTCTGATCCTCACTGTCCTTCACTCCTGAATTCTTGTCCAGCTTTTCTTCTGGCTGGATACAAACCCAGCAAGCTGCACCTACAAACCAGCAAAGCCTTCCCAGTGCTTTCCCAGGAGAGTGGGAAATGGTTAACAGCATGAAGTGGCCCAGGCACTTCACTTCCTTAAACAATTAAAGCACCATTTCCATGCTGCTTTCTGCTCCAGCTAGTTAGTGTGTGTGAGCGAACTCCCATTTACAGATGCATCCTGCTTTGTATGTGCAAACCTATGCCTGCACAGACGCTTCAAGGTTTCTTTGTGGGTCCAGTTGTGCTTGCACATACGAGGCACATGGTTTGAAATGTTTGTCCCTTCCCTTTTCTGCTGGCAATAAGTACAGCTCACCTTAGACAAAAAAAACAAAACAAAAATTGACTTTATGGAGTGCTCTAAGTAGCTGGAAGTGACTGATACTGCAAGTGTCGCCTTAGTCACTGTAACATCGCTTTCATGATGCTACAGGACAGTTCAAAGACATTTATTGGTTAGCACTAATGTAATTAAAGTGGGAACTTATGTTCTCCAAAGATGGAAGGGTATTTGCTAATGCAGTGTTCCATGGCTATAAGCATGCAGTTGTTCTAGCAAAGAAATTGGAAAATTGCACAAAATAAAGGGTGTTAGGACCATACAAGTGTTACCTTGTTAGGACTGGAATGGGTTACCTTTGTGCCATTCCCTCTCTCATTTACAATCACTGCCCCTAGAATGGATTCATGCTGTGCCATTTTCTCCTCTGGCTACAGTACAAATAAAGTTTTCAAATCCCCGTTCCCTCTTTGACTGGATGGTCATTCCTGCTCCCCCTTTTTGACAGTCTGGCAGCTTGAACAGTAAAATCACCAGTGAATCAAAATACTCCTTTTCGTGAGGAAAACCTTTGTTCTCCACTTTCTCTGTTCAGCTTCCACCTTTTGCCTTCTCCGTACCTTTCAAAGAGGGCCCGGGGGGGGAATCACCACCCAGTTCTCTTGAGCTGACACCAATCTTCGATCCTGTTTTCTGCTGCAGTGGTCCCCACTCTCCATTAGGTGGCATTAGTTCAAATTCCCTCTTGGAGCAAAATGCCACGAGGACTGTGCTCCCAACCAACGTTCCTCCTGGAGCTGGCTGGACCACGTCTTCTTTCACTCCTGGTCTGAGGCCTGGACGTTGCCCATCGCCAGAGCTGTTACTTCTGTAGGTTTGCCAGCATCCTCCAACAATAACATGTCTGGTATATATCTATACCATTTTTATGCATAAATGATCTTTCAAAATACATAATTTCCTGTGAGTTTTTATAGCTCTTTTCAGTGTATAGAAAGAAGTGCTTGTGTGCTTATGTGTTTAATAGAAAGTATATGCATAAAAACAAAAAATTAACTATAAACTGATACCCAATATTATTCTACTTGCTTCCAAAGTGTAAAGATGTTAGAAGGTGAAAGGGAAAGAAGTGCTTCCTTAACTCATTCCTAAATGACCCCCCAAACAGAAAAAGGGAATAACACAAATTCAGTAAAACAAGTTCTTCCTATGTTGTTAGTTCTATAAAGGACAGTGTTATACAGTATAAAGACTAGGGTATAATACCCCCTGCTGGGGTATTATATGGGAATGGGGAAAAAACAGTCTTTCTGCAAAATATGACCTAGGAGCTTCTCAAGATCCCTCAAGATAAGTTGATGCCTGAATAAGATGAAATGGGAATGCCAAGGTGAAGACACAGAGGAGGACACACTAGTGGAGGACTGCAGCCTGCTGCAGAGCCTGGGGAAGCTGAAGTTCTAAATCAAGTTAAACACAAACAGCTTTCAAATGTTTGTATCTCCTGTTTACTTTTACACAGAAATTATTCTTTAGTTTCAAATGTCAGAATTCTTCAAATGCCCTTGAGCTTGCCTTGCGGTTGGGGGACAGGGAAACACTAACATAAGGGAAAAAAAACAGTAGAACTCTTCCACTTCCCTTTAGACTTATGGGAAGAACTAAACACAAGACTAACAAGGGAAAAAACAGTTATGACAACAACAGATCTGTGCTGTCCTTTGCTCTAAACATGTACTATGTTTACCATCTCCTCTTCCCGCAGTTTCATCCAAGTCTTTCCTTTTCAGGTCAGAACCTTCTATTTCTTTCAGGGCAAAGGACACCCAAAGCATGTCAGCTTTATTGATTCAGGCACAGCATGTTCCTGCTGATGTTCCTGTACCACAAGTATGGCAGAAGTCTTCCTCCAGAAAAGCCTCTTTCAAATGCTACATTTACACTGAAGATATTTTAAACCATCTCAACTTTGACCTAGCAGCTATGGGACTGCAGTTTCCAATACTGTAAAATTCATTTTCCAAAGAAATTCCATTTATGAAAGCAATCTGCCTGTACCTCCTTCTAGCTCTTAAGCTTGTCCCTCCCAGCTCAGCTCCCCTGCAATTTTGGGTTCTATCAGCCAATGTCAGCTAGAAAGGAGTAGAAGTCTTAAAGGTGCTCCCTCCTCACATGTAGAAGCAAGGATGAACTGGTCACATCATCTGGGTTTGTGCACTTCCCAAGAAATGGGATGAAGGCAAGCCAGAAGTTTCCGTGGGGAAGAAGCAAATGCAAAGGATGGGGCAGCCCAGAGAACAAGAGACAGGGAATGACAGGAGGCAAAGGCCATCTTTTTTGGCAACAACACTCTTCTTTCATGAGACTCCAGCATAAGCAAGGCTTAAACACATCATCCTGGCAGGCTGTGCTTTGCAGGGTTCATTTTCATTTACTTTCACAGGGTTTCCATCAATACAAAAAGCAGCATTATCCCCCTTGCTTTTCTGATGGGTATGATGGCACATGCTCTCAGGATGGTTAGCACTGCTGCTGTCATCTCAGCAGTATCAGTGCAGCTGCCAAGGTCAAACCTGTGGAGAGGACTCATGCTCTCCTACCCCATGGAGACATACCTCTGCTGCCTTCCTTACCTATACTGACACTACATACAATAAAGAAGTTCTCCAAGTACCAACATGATGAGCTCAGTCTTGTTCCCAAATATTTCCAAAAGCATGAAGTCCTGAATCAAGGTGTTGGAAAGACTCAGTGCCTATTTTGGAAAAGGTCTTTTACTAAGTGTGGTATTCTTTCTTCTCATGCTCACCTATAACGGCAGCTGGCCTGCGAAGTCTAACCTGTTTATCTATAGCAGTTTCTAGCTTAAACTCATTCTGCAAGTTAGTTCTGAAGATAAAAAGATCTGCTCATTTTATCACAAAACTGGAGACGGCTTCAAAAGGCAATGCATTGCTGAGGCAGCCTAGTGCAGGTGGACTTGCATTTGGAACCCCAATGAACTTTTACCTTTGCCTAAAAAAAAACACTAAAGCTTGGGAGCTACTTTCTGTGCATGCAATCACTTACATTTAGTAGCAATTGGGAAGGAGAAAAAAATGCTGACAACTTTACTGCAATTTGACAAGTTTTGCTGAAAACCTCGTGAGCTGAACTGCTGCAATCTATTAAACTGTATATTGCCTAAGCCCACTCTGTCTTGTATTAATTACAAAAGACAAACCAGATCTTGAAAAATCTTACTGGCAGCATTATTTTAACATAATGATTTTAAAGCTGAAACGCTTTGCCTGTGAAAAATTGGCAGAACCTGATTAAAAAGTAAAGTTAAAAAAGGCTCTCTGATGGCCATTCAATAACTCATTAAAATCTGTCTTTCATTTGGCTGAATAACAAAAAAAAAAAATGCAATCTCAAAACAAAACTATGGGAGCAGGTGAAAATGGCAACAGCAACATGAAAATTGATGCCGTTGGCATCAAGTAGCAATTCTTTGTGCTGCTATCCCATCTCCCCCTCCGAGTTGTTGCAGTTTTTACTCAGGTTTTTACACTAGATTGTCCTGTATTCAGCTGAGTCACTCACTTGTCTAAAGACTGAGCTGTCTTTGCTCTTACTAGTTTAATGCAAGGCAGCAGGGGAGCCCTGTCTATCCACTCCAGAATATAGAATATGCATTAAAAGCCAGGACTGGTCTTTCAGGGGACCTGAAATAAAAAGCAATGTATCCTTCCTTTATGGTACCCAAACTGAGGGAGGAGTGGAGGGGGAGGTGATATCTACTTGATTTTCTGCAGCAACACCGAGACTCTGAGGCCATGACTGCTCTGACAGCCATTCAAGAAGAACAGGATGATAGTGGCAGGTTAGTTAGAACTTAAACATACTGCATAAAAAAATTGAATATCAAGATTTTGTTCAAATGCACCACACTTCTTATGCCAAGTATGCTTCTCGACTCAATGTTATTTTCACCTTCTGTATGTATGGCTGACCACACTCTGGCCTAAACTCCATGCCATTTTGAAAAGACTGGTAGCACTTGTGGTATAAAACCAGCTTGAATCTTCTCTGTCGTTGTCCACTTCTACAGAAGAAAAGGGAATGTCAATACGGTCATGTCCATGTACCTGTGGCCAGGGTTTGAAGACCATGTGATCTCAAGGATAGTTCTTCTGTATGTAGTGCTACATAGTTGTAAACTAAAACTTGACTGCTATCATGAGAGTTGGATTTAGAGTAAGATGACTATGTCATGCAAGATATTTCTCTGATGCTCTGGCTTTTGGAGTCTGAAATTGTGTTTTACGTACCAACTATAGCCACACGTGTATTATAAGAATGAAACGAAAAAGCAAATGGATTGTCTGGGTCAATCTTAACTTTAGGTCTCCAGTATTTTCTCTTCTTTGGCTAACCTTCAGCCTGCCCCGGGGTTTCATGCTCCTCAGGATCGGGGGCTTTGCTTGCCAGTAGCACAGACAGACCCAGGGATGATGCTTGTGCCCCCGGGCAGCGTCCCACCTCCTCCTACTGCCTTGTCACCAAATACATACATAAATAACGGGTCTGACACAGGAAAAACCAAACAAACATACCCAACACCCAACCCAGAACCACCGTTGTTGGTATTTTTCACCGCCCCTTAGCATAATTATTATATTCGCGTTTCCTCCCACTCTCCCAATGAGCTACCAGCTGCAGAGGTTCTGAATAGCGAGCTTAATTGGGCTTTGTCATGCAGAGTATCCCCGCTTTCTATAGCAGGTTACAAAGGGCCCCTGACAGACGTGGCGGGCTTCCCCTGCGGCGGGCCCTGCCCGGCTGCGCCCATCACCTCTCCGCACGCTGCCCAGGTACCGCCGACGCCACCCGTGCCCGGTGCAGGGTCACCCCCAGCCCGTCGCTCCCCGCAGTTGCCCTGTACGGGGTCGCGGCTTCTGTCCCGCTGCTCCGGCGGGACACTCGGTTCTGCCTCGGCCCTTTCCCCGTTGCGAACACGGCAAAAGTCTCAGCCAGAGTCTATTTCCGACACGAGCTATTGGTTTATTAAAACTCAGACCTTATGAGCAAATGTCCCCGTGTCACAGCAAATCGGGGTGATTAGGATTAATTGGGAAACCCCTGGCTCACAAGAGATTCCCCATTATAGGCTAATCATACATTCTCTATATGATATAAATAGCGTAGAGTGGGGGGTGTGGATATTCAGTGCGAATTACAACTAATTATCATTTGGATACCGAGCTTCTCCTTCTGCCTGTTGATCGGCACTGTTGCCTTCAGACTATCTTTTCCTTCCACCCCTCCTTGTTTCTTGTTTTGACAGTTTAAATCCAGGTCTAGGTGACATAGAAAGCTAATAAAATTCTCATTTCATTGTTAATCTGATTTCATCGCCGTGTAGGTTTTTACCCTCACACCTGCGTGGCAGGGTGTAATTCCATTAACAATAACAATAATAAAAAAATCAACATATTCATTGCATGTCTTTTCCCTGATGATATATTGTGAGCAGTGTGAGTTGAAAAAGAGCCATTTATTCTCACCGTGAATGAGTCTGCCTGGAACTGAAGACTTCACCTGCCTCCTCAGTCAATTAGGAATGTATCGAAAATTCTACCAGAAAACGAGTTAAATTAACCGTTAGCTAATTTCCTTGTGTCCCTCCTACATAATCCTCCCTTTTCAGCTTGCCCCAGAAATTACCACATGTTGCAAGGTTCAAATAGTGCCTAATGAAACAGTGACTAAATGGTCTGCTCAAGCCCACAGTGAAGCCCTTTCGCTGTGCCTGCAAAGCCGGGGGGGGG
>NDXB01015825.1:188843-200149 GCA_002631895.1 Agapornis roseicollis | reverse complement strand
GGGGGGGGGGGGGGGGGGGGAGCGGGCAGAGGGAGGGGGTGCGCTGCCGCTGTCGGGGATCCCCATCTTAAAAAAATTAAATCATTTTTAAGAGAAAAATTTCTAAATCCTCGGGGTTTGATAGCAAAATCTCACCGGCGGGGCTGCGCTTTCCCTCCCTCCCCCTGCACCAGCACCGGGCAGCGGCACCCCGGCTGCCCCAGGCAGACGAAAGGTGTCCCGGAGGGAAGGAAAGCACCGGGGACCGGGGGGGAGACCACACAGGACCCGGGATAGGCTGAGCCTGCAAGCGGTGTGAGGACACGCGTGGGCTTCCTGGGGAATTAAACAGCTTTATTTTCAACACCCCGCGTCGGTGCTTTCTCAGAGGGTGGAGAAAGTGATTTTGGAAGGACCGCCCCTGTATTGCCGAGCGCTGCCGAGAGGCAGCTTCTCCCCCCGGCATCTCCAAATCTCCCCGCCGCTTTCTTTACATTCCCTCGGAGGCGGAGCGTTTTCTCTCTTTTGTCAGTGCTTCCGCGTAAATTGTAAACCTTGATTTTCCCGAGGTCCCTTAGTTTGAGGGCGGAAAGAAAAAACAGCCCCGGTCGGTAATCTTCTTTGCAAAACCCGCTCGGAGAGGAGCTCGGCCCCGCAGTTACGAGTTCTTGTTCCTGTCCAAAGCGGCTTCACTGAAGTGTCATCCACTGAAACTCGGTGAATTCCGCAAAGAGAGTCGAGTCACTTATTTGAAACGGTGAGGCTAATACAAAGTCATCAAAGCACTATGGTTCTTGTCTTTAAGTGACAACCCTCTTTATTGAACCGCTTGAAATACGCCTCCTGCTTTTCAATGTCTCTCTATCCATCTTTGTCTGCTCTTCAGAAAAGTGGACAATATACAGCAAAGCCTGGCGAGCTCCCCACGCTCTGGCCTGGGCAGTGCCAACGTTAGCCTTGAAATTGTCACTCCTTCATTAATCTGAAACTCGTTATTTTTCCAGAGCACACACAGCACACGCTTCTGATCGCTTTGGGTTCGCTCCCAAAGGTTCAGGGCCCGCCGGAGGCGCGGGATGGGGCCGGGCAGGGGGAGGCGCGGAGGGGCCGGCTGGAAGGCGCGGAGCGAAACGCGGAGCCATGCCGAGCTCCCCTGCAGCTGCCCTGAGCACGGCTTTCTGCCCGGGGCTGGGGGCTGCAAACCCTTCCCCGGGGATTCTCTCACCGAAACCCCCCCACCTTGCTCCCAGCGAACCCCCGGAGGTGCGCAAAGGCACAGCCGAGCAGTAGCGGATAATAATAATAATTAATAATAATCTGGGGCCCGGCTTGTTTCACCTGCAGGCCCCAGCCCAGGAACGGACCGCTGCGCCCCCCGGGCTGATGGCAGGATGCACCTGGGGAGGCGGCAACTGGGCTCTCTCCATTCTGGCTGCCTTATCCCAGTGGGTACGAGTGGGCCTGATCCTTCAGGCCGTGGCCTCGTCCCGAGGCTGAGCCATCGGCTGAAATGTGTAAGGAGGAGGAAAGAGCCCCGGGCAGCAGTCGAGCCTAAGGGAAACGCTGGCCAAAGTCCTGCAGGGGTCTGGCAAGCAGGGAGGAGGGGTAACAAATTAGGACAAACTAGAGATGAATGAGAGGTAATTACATTGTCCCCTCTCTTTCCTAGCTCCAAACCCACAGCTACTGAGGAAGGAGGGTTTTCCGCAGTCCCCTGGCCTGTATCTGCGGGTTCTTGCGCCGGGAGCCCACCCGCCGTGAGCAATCGGGCCCTGTCTGACTGTTTCGGCCAGAACCACTAAACCCCTCTGTCTGACGGTCCCCAGGTCACGGGCGCTAGACTTGTCCCGGCAAGGTGCCCCGCTGGTGGGAGCAGAGAACTGTCACCAAGGGCTGCGCTCCCCAAAGTCTGGGACGGAGGTGCGAGAAGCCGGTGATGGGCTCCGATAGCGGGGAAGGGTTTCAACAACGCCCGGGGGGGCTCCAGGGCAGGTCTGGAGGGAGTAGCCGGGCGATCAGGTCTGATCCAAGCATGCCAGCAGGGGTTTTGCAATCGGAGACGTCGGCGCTGTGGATCTCATCTTGGCCATGCAGATCGGGGTCAAGGAGACTCTTCAAGACGGATGTTTTCCTCCTCCGAGTTTTGTAACTGGAAGGAGTTACGTCGAATTGAAGGAAGCAAATAAATATCCAAGGGGGGAGGGGGAGTGGATTCGTTGGAGGAATGCTAGCGTTGTTCATTTGAGCCTTGAAAGGTTACAGAAGGTAGGTAGCAGGGTCACGCACACAGCCATAACTTGCATCCCTCGGGCAAACGCAAAGGCTCTAGTTGCGCTACTTTCCTTCCCCCCGCTGCTTCCCGACTGCGGGGTGGCCTGGGAGCAGCCAAGCCTGGCCTTTGGGATCCTCCCAGACTTGAAAGCCACCCGGGACACGCACAGGAACCACCACTCAGGGAGCAGATAGATCCTCCGCCACCGAGTTACGACAAGCAGAGAGATGGCAGCAAACCGGAACGGGCTCCTTCCTTTTCCTCTGACTGCCCGGAGCAGGGAATGTCCAAAATAAGTGTCATAACCACATCTGGAGTACGCCGGGACCCAGTGCCTGGGTCATAGCCGGTGCTAAGAACAAGAATAAGGTTGGGAAGTTGCATGGAGCCTCATGCTGTAAGTGCAATGCCACAGCGGCGAGCAGAACCTTCATCCTCGACCTCTGAAGAGAAGTGAATTTATTGCTCCCACAGGAGTGATAAAGACAAATGCAGTCATGTTTCTCATCTCTCAGACATCATCGTGACAAGTACCAAAGAAAAATAAAAGGGCAACTTTTTATTAGCTGCACTTGAAACAAATGATATTAGGGGTCACACTGGGGGAAAAGCTGGGTGCAGATGCTGGGTGCTGTCCCATGTCCCCACAGGCCCTTCAGCCTCCCCTATAGCTTCTGTTCCCAGCCCTGTTGCTGACCATACCCTCTGCCTCAAGGCCTGCCTCCATGACATCACCTAGTTCCCATGTTGATATCCTATTCCAGCAGGCTGTTGAGCAAAAAACATCCCTCTGCCCCTCTCACTTATGGGTTACTTGATTCCTGCCAGAGGGCATGGTGGGATGGTGGGAGCTAAGGTCACTCCCAGGTGTCTCCCCCTCAGCTCGCTGCTGAAATCTGCAGAACTGTTAGGAAAACACCTCACATAGCTATCATGTCAAACCGCTGGTTGGTATCAACCCCAGTTTAAGAGTTAGGAGGGAATGAAGGCAAGTGGCAGACAGGTAAGCAGAGTGACGGCATAATCTTTATTTTCTTAGAAAACCAAAGATAAGATGAATATTAGATAGGGAGCTGCACGTTGCCTATCTTGGGCGCTGAATGAGCTGGTGAAAAACCTGCACTTCACACTTTGTGGGAGAAAATAAAGATTAGAAAGAAACAGCAAAACACACCTGATGCATTATAATGTCAATTTAACTAAATTTCTAAGTGTTGACTGCTGGACTTTGAAACTCTACAATACTTTTAGTGCAAGTTAGGGTACATACAACTCCCAGCAGTGGTCCCATCATACTGGCTTGAGTTCCCTTGTGCTAGGTTCAGGCCAAGCTGATTGTACTGGTCTTCTGAGATGTGTTAGGGCAAACTGTTGCACCACTCCCCTTTCCCAAAACTTCTAACATGAAACATTTACTTTGAGATAAAAATAAATCTGGTGATGACAGCAACTGTCTCAACAGTATAGCTTATATGTGATGACATTTCTCCCCCAGCAAAGCAATGCCTTCCCAGACTGCTGCAGGTCTGTTGGTTCCCACAGGTTACAAGATGGGGATGATCTGCCAAGAGAGTAACAGGATCTTTTCCTCCCAGATCTTCTAGGTTGTAAAAGACCAGGTGGGATTGTAGAAGCAAGCTAGACATGGTGAACTGAAGTTTAGGAATAGCAGTTTCTGGAGCTCACCTCAGCAGATTTTTGGGTAAGAAGAGGCAGCCCTCACAGCCAGGTCCTCCGTAAGGTCCCTTGGGAGGTGGACATAAGGGCCACTAGCCTTTGGCCCTCGCATCTCCCCAGCCTGGCAAGTAAGGGGACTGCTATTTGGGTAAGCAGCTGCACTGTGGGCATGCCAGGAACTCGCTCTGCCACAGGCCCTGCAGCTGGTCCGGGCTGTAGGGCAGTGCCCATACCAGGCCTTTTTCATCCCACCCCAGACCTGTCTATGCATGAAAACTCTCCTCCAAGATGAGCAAGAAGTGAGGGTGCCACTGTGCTGGGCCTTCATCTCTGTCCCCCTCTCCAGCAATCAAGCTGTTTGGGTTATTCACACGGCAGCAGAGATCCTAAGTGGGTCTATTACTTGTTTTCTGATTAGAAGCAGATCAGGAAAGTGAAATTGGAGAGATGAAGCTCTGAGGTTGTTGATCAAAGATGAGAAATTTAGGGATTGTTCAGGGAATTATATATTCGAAAGCCCTGCAACAGTTTCGGGGGCTGAAGTCAAAAAGTGTAGATTGGTTAGTGGGAGATTCACCCAAGGAAAAGGTGTGACTGGGGAATAAATGCAGTGTGCAAAAGGCCCTTGTGATCTGCTCATGTGCTCTCCTGCCAGTACTGCAGCAACTAGAGAAAAAGTTACAAAGAGGCTCATTTGGTACTCATCAGCTCACCAGTGTCACAGCACTATGCACCAGCCCCCTGCAAGGAGCTCAGAATGGACTGCCCAAAGCAGAGGCAGAATGGATGGTGCCAGTGGCTGGGCACTGTCCAGCACAGGCTGCAGAGCACTTCAGAGCCCTTCAGCCTGGCTTGGTCTGACCCCACAAGCAGGCTTGATCTGCTCACTGGGCCTGACCAAGGCGCCTAAATCAAATCAACACCGAGAAGACTGAATAAGGACCCACCGCCTGAGGGGATTAATAAATAAATAAACCCAGACTTCTTATTAACATCACCCCAGATAGCATAAGTGGAGTTTTAGCCTGGCGAAGGGCTGGTGTGTGCGTCAGCCCCTGGATGGGAAAGACTCGGGTGGTACTAGCCGGGACAACCGCGCCGGGCAGCAGAGCGGGGGTGTTCCCGGGGCGCAGCCCCTCGTTCCTCGCCCGCTGCTGCCAGCGGCAGCCCTGGGCCAGGAGCAGCCGGTGTCGCCGGGAGAGCAGCCTGGGGAAAGCTGTCGGCAGGGCGAGGGCGGGCACTGGCTCCGGCTGGCAGCGAGCACAAAGCTGCCGGGCTCCGACAAGCGGCTTCATTTGCATTCCGGCGTGGGGTCCCAGTCCCCCTCCCTCCGCCCCCGGCGGGCCCGAGTCACAGGGGAGCAGCAAACGTACTCAGGTTACTAGCCGATGGCGTTTATTTCTAGTCTTTTCGGAGGTCTGACACGTACACGCTGATGTTTTCACCGTACAAGGGACTGCGAAGAAACGCACCCTGCCCAGCCAGCCTATCTTCGCTGCTCGGACCAGGCTGGTACTTGGGGGGATAGGAGGAGGAGAAGAAAAAAGCCCAATTCTCGTCTGATCTCATTTATTTAAATAAATATAAATATAATTTTTATATAAAACTATTCACGAACAAACCGCCGTCCCAAACACAAACGACTGATCTTTACTTCTGTTTTCATTTGTTCAGAAGTCAGTCCAGGAGGTTCTCAGCCCTACAGGTTTTTGTTTGCTTTTCAGTTTTTTAACGTCTCGTCTTTCTGTTCCAAACACTTTATTTTTACCTGTTCTCCTTTAACTTGCCTGGGGCAGGCGAGGGGAAGGCACCCCGGGCCGTGCGAGTCCAATCCCGAGGTACGTGTTAAGAAGAGCAGGTGCCCGCTCCTGGGGTTACTTAAATAACGTTTTAGTTGAACTCTCATGACTAAAACATTTATATTCAAAAAATATATTTATATCTCTCTCTCTATGACTGTAAAGGGATGTAAAAGAGCCTCCCGGCTGGGAGGGCCAGCCCGCTCCCGGGCGGCGGGCTGCTGTCACCGGTCCGGGGAATCCAGGTGAGCCTCGGTACCTCCGCCTGCTCCGGGCTTGGACCGGCAACAGGAGCAGAGCTCTGGGCCGGGCTCATAACGGGGAGATCTCTTTATCCTCAGTTGCCGATGAGGGGGACAGAGATTCTTCGTCCTCAGACCTAGGGTAATGACCCTGGCTGGTGCTGCACTTGCAACCCCCGTGCGAGTTTCGCTGGGTACCTTTGCCTTCTTTCTTGTGCTTCACTCTCCGGTTTTGGAACCAGATTTTCACTTGCTTCTCTGACAGGTTCAGGTAGGTGGCTATCTCGATCCTCCGCAGCCGGGACAGGTACATGTTGGAGGAGAATTCCCTTTCCAGCTCCAAGAGCTGGGTGCTGGTGAAAGCTGTCCTCATCCTTTTTCCATTTTGAATTTGGCTGGAATCGGACGCTCCTGCATGGGAGAAAAGCACGAACTTCAGTGGGATGGGGAAAGGAGGGGGAAAAGAAGACAGAGAGAAAAGACATGGTCCCGCAGCTTTCCGCCCCGGGGCAGCCGCTCTCCCAGGGGGAATCCCTTCTCCCGCTGCCCTCCCTTCCCCGGTGGCCGCAGGGCTCCTACCCATGCCGAGGCAGTGAAACCTCCGGGGGTCGCTGACGCTGTAGGCGGTGGCGGCGCAGGCAGGTGGGTGATGCGCCGGGTGCCCCAGGGCGGTGGCGGCGGGCCCGGAGGCGGCGGGCGGCGGGTGCTGCGGCGGGTGGTGAGCGTGGCCGGCCCGCGAGCAGCACTGGGCCTCGCTGGCGGCAGCGGCGGGGAACTGGCTCTTGATGAGTGGGACGGCCCCGGCAGCGGCGGCAGGGCGGGAGGAGTGCAGGTGCGAGGTGACACAGAGAGGGCAGACGCAGAAAGCGCCGCTCTTGCGGGACGGGCAGCCCGGGCCCGACACCGACATGACGAGGGGAGAAGGCATGCTGAGAGGGATGAAGAAGTCCTGGCTGTGGTGATGTTCAGGCAGGGACGGAGCCGGCCTCGAGGAGTCTTTGATGATTAAGGAGTCGACATAGAAAGAGCGGGACATTTCGGAGGGCTCCCGCCGCCGGGCTTTTCCTACTTGGCTAAGTTGCCACTGAAGTCCTGGCGAGGCGAGAAGGTGCTTATGTTTGAGAGCTGAACAAAAGGGTCCCTGGAGAGGGCTGGTCTTAAAGTCCCCCCGCCTGGATCCCCTGTGCCGGGGTTTTATATCAACTATTTAAACACGTGATGGCTGAAAGCCTCGCAGATCTAAATCTCCCCGGCTTCCCAGGCCGGCAAGAGAGGCTGCCGGGGGGCGGGGGGGAAGGGGGACAAGGCGGGGGGGGCCCAAAGTGTGTGTGCTTGCTCAGTCCCTCGCCTCCGCCCCGGATAAATTATAGGAGCAGGGAAGCCGTGGAGGGGGGGCTACCCGGGCTGCGCCGCGGCCCCGACACACGTCCTGCTTGCTGACACATCCCCCTGTCATCACACCCAGAGGGGGGGTGTAAAATCGGTCGGGGAGGTTCTGCTCTGGGCTTCCCTCGCAGGGAGGGAAGGAGAGAGGGGAGCAGGTGATGCGCTGAAACCAGCGGCTCAACGTCGCCCGCCTTCCCATCTCCCCTCGTAAACTGTCATCCAAACAGCCATGACTCCCACGGACCAACACCTTTCCCCAGTCCGGTCTCCACCTCGCGCGCAGGGACTCCTTCAGGAAGCCCTTTCGGCACCAGAAAGGCAGAAATACCGACATAGATACAAAGTTTAAAGATCGCGCGGGTGCGTGTATCCGTGCACACATATGTGCACCGCGTGGGGTTTGGTGGTTGGCTTTTTTTCCTTCTCGCCCTTTGCACCCCCAGTGAATCTTGCCAAATTGGCAATTACTCCAACGGACAAAGCCTCCAAATATCTGAACACTTCTCAGCCAAACGGTATCAAACCGGAAAACTGCCAAGTGAGCTCCCCCGACTGCTTCAGGACCGCAGCGCACAGCGCTAATGAAAAATAACGTGTCGGGGGGAGTGGAGGGGGGGGTCCAGGGGGGGAGGAGGGGAGGGGTGGTGGGGTATTCTTTGATCTCCACCAAGTCTGCTGAAGCAAACAAAGTAAAATTGGATAAACAGTTAAATACGGTCGGTGGCTCCGAAGCATTTCAGATTGCATTAAAAAGCCAAGGTGTTCACAGCGTATTAGACGATTTTCCAATGACCTGTTTTATGGGAGTTTAAGAAGAGACCATTAATGGAAGGGCCATCGCCTTCTCGTTTGGCAGATGCGAAGCGGCGTTTAAAACGCACTGCGGATCTCATCCCGCTTGAATCGGGAAAGGGAAGTGACAATTGTGCTCTAAAGCAGAAAACACAGGCTACGCCTGATTAGCAGGGGCTGAGCAGAGGCCGGGAAGTGAATGAATTGCCGTAAGGTCCCTAGAGGCAGTTATCGGGCCCCGGAGCCGGACATCCCACCAGACCTCCCTCACACCCACTCGCCTTCTGTGAGACCCCAGCAAAGTAAAACTGCTGCTGGAGACGGCACTTCCTCGCCTCCGGGACCAACGAGGCTCAGCAGTATAAGTCGAGCCCTAAGAAGGGCCGGCTCTCGCCTGCTGTCCAGTTCTCCAGCTCTGCTTGCCTCCCCTCACCACCTCCGCGACCGAACACGATGCAACAGTGGTTTTAGGGACACTCCGCACTTGGCGATCTCAGGATTTATGGGTGGCAATTAAAGTTTTATGAATTGCAGCTGAGGCTGGTTATGGAGCTATTTGAATGTGATTAGAATTCAATTAGAAAGTGTTTACCGGCCGGCGGGGCTCCGGAGTGTAAACAGGCAGCTATTCCAGCAATGCGATAATCCCGCGTCTTGTGACAACAATTAGGGACTCGCGGGGTTTAGGCGGGTCGGTTCCGACCTCACTACTTTTCCCTAAACTACTGCTGACGGCTCAGCCCAGGGCTCGGAGAGCCAGGCCCAGGAGCGCCGGACAGCGGCGGGGTCAGCACCGCTATCCGAGGCCCCGCCGGGGCGTTGAGGAGAGCGGTCCCGGGAGTACCCTGGGGTCTGTCTTCAGAGCTCCGAGGGCCTGCGAGGTTTTCATCACAGGAACAGTGCACAGGCACTGGATTCTGCCTGTTTCTTCCCGTTTAAAACACAGTTCATGTGGCGGAGATTTGAATTAATCTCGTTGTTTTCTTCTCCTTTTTTCTTTTCTTTCCTTTAAGAGAGACTAATCTGGAAAAGAACAATAAAAAAACTCCACCGACCTCAGTAGAGAAAACTGTCTGCAGTGATAGAGTGGATCTGGGGAGGGGGCTGTCGTAAGGGAAAGCAGACAGAACAAGAGTCGGATCAAAATTGCAATTTGTAATTGTTATAATAAACCAAACGCAGTGATAAAAGAGAGTAGAGAAAAAAAAGAAAAGAAAAAAAACCCCAACCCCACAAAGAAAAACCCACCCCTGTAAGCCAGAGCAAGAAAAGAAGTCATTTGAAAGCAAAGATATCCCAAACCAGGCGGAATGATGCAAGGCGTGCGCCCACATCACATCGGCCTCGTTACAATTTTATTTTTCAATAATTCTGTCCGATAAAATTTCATTGTCCATTAAGTAATCCCCGAAATGAGAGCTCTTATGAGCCTATAATGAGCTCTAATTGCTACGACTGGGAGAGCCACGTGGAAGGATTTAGAAGGTATTAAGCAGTTGGGTACAGAGCACAGGCTGTTACCTAGCCATTACTTTCATAATTCAAGGAGAAAATTAGTCCTTTTAAGGGAAAATCCTTTGATTCCCTTCATTCTGCTCGGGGTGACAGAGTATAGCTTTGTCTGCCTTTAGTTCAAGACAGTGTAACAAATGAGAATGTAACGAAATTGCCCCCTTTTGAAAGTGGAGCGGTTCAAAAAGAACATCAGAGCCGCTCCCCTGGTCCGCCGAGCGCAGGACTGGGTGCTGGTCCCTCTTTTCTTCCAGATGTCTCCCACACCTTTATGTAGAAGAGATTCACGGCTTAAATGACAAAAGCAACTCTTTCCCTTCCCTCCCCCAACCCCAGCAGCTCCCGGCAGAAGGAAAAGCCATGCCTGCCCGGAGAAAGCGCAAGCTCCCAGGCGCGCATCTCCGCGGAGTTCACTGGAGAAGCTGCCTGTCTGCAAGGCGCCGCAGACCGAGGACACGTTTCGACCCTCACAACCACCCCAAAACAACCGGCAAAGCTACCTCTGCGGGGCAGCCGTGGCCGCAAGCACCCCAGTGGGGTGACAGGCGGCGGCGCTGGGCGGGATGGGCACGAGCTAGGCCAGGTCCCGGGCAGGAAAGCTGCGCTCGAAATAGAGCCCTACGCGGGTAACCGAGGGGCCGCGGGCCTCTGCGCTGTAACCGTATTTATTCCCTAATCTAACATCGATTTGTTATTAGTTTCCAAAGCGATCGGCCATGTCGAAGTTGTGAAGGCAAGCAAAAGACAGGACTTGCCCCCAGCTCCCATTAAGGAGGTCACTATAAAAGCGTGAACAACTCTATTAATGTTTTATTGAAAGCGCATCGTTAACTTGTATCCATCCTTTTCTGAAAGTGGCATTGTGATATTGCTGTCTGTGGCACATCTTACCCAATATAGCCCGAGATTTCTCCTTTATCTGTAACCAAGCAACACTTTCTGAATACCAAAAATTGAAAAGAACCGCTTAGTCTTCAAGAAAGTCCTCAATAATAGTGGAAAAGAACAAAGATCCAGGAGACAACAAAATGCCACAGGGGTGACTTTTCATGAGCAATTATCTCTCATTAATCAGAAGAACAGCTGCAATATTAATTTTCTCTCTTTCTTCCTCTCTTTTCACAGTCCCCAACATTTGAATAATCATAAATTTTGATTTCATGGAGCAGCAACATTGCCAGCGACTCCAAGGCACAAGCTACCTAAGCAGGGCGCACGCTTTGCACAGAGCTCCCATTTTAAGGCTGCCAAAGAATAAAATGAAGAGAAGAAAAGGGAGGAAAAGTTTGGGTTGTGCTGCCTTTTCCCCCTCCGCCCCGAGCCCGGACTGAAGCGGCATCCCTGCAGCCCCTCCGCCTCCTTCTCTACAGCAAGAAGCGGGGGAGCGCACCGAGTGTCTGCGCAGGCTTAAAGCGTGGGAGTTTCAACAACCTCGCTGTCCATTTAACTTCCAAACATGAAGCCAAGCGTTGTAGATCTGTCCAAAGAGACAATCTTTGGGCGTAACAAGCATTGTGAGACATCAAAAGGCCCTGGCGTTATATGCACTAAGAAGCGCATTCAGCAAGAAGGGTGCAATGACGTTCTTTTCAGGGGCTCAGCCGCTGATTATTTAACAAGAGGCGAGAACAACCCCCCCCCTCCCCC
>NDXB01015825.1:171890-188787 GCA_002631895.1 Agapornis roseicollis | reverse complement strand
CCCCCCCCCCCCCCCCCCCCGCTCCTCCAAAGATAAGGATGTAACATTAAAACTCGCTTTTTTTGGATTTCAAAGAATCTCATTAAGGGCAGGGGCGGGTGGCCGCCGCGCTGGGGATGGGAACTGTGCCCGGGAAGGGGAGAGTGCAGTGACGCCTACCCGGCCCCGGGGGAGCACAGGAGATGCCGAGATCCCACCACCCTCAAACCATGTCGGGCACCCGCGTTTCCCTTCCCGGACTCTGCAGGCAGAGGCTCGGGACCTCTCTTCCCCCGGAGACGGGCAGCAGCCTGCGGGCTCACCCAAGGGCTAGCAAGCTGACTGCAGGCTGAGGAGTGGGGAGCCTGCTTCTTCCCATTGCTTGCAGATGCAGGTCTCGGGTGCCCTTCCCTTCCGTGAGAGATTTCCTTTGCCTGCAGGCCCGGTCATAAATCACCCTACCTGACTGGGCACGGTACACCTTCACCGTAAACCTCAGAAAATCAGGTCGTTTCCGTTGGTGGTGGCTGGCTGAGAGACCAGCAGAACCTCACCACACAGAGGCAGGACAGGTCCTGGCTTCTCTTCCCTGGGGGGCTACCGAAGTCCTCTTGCTCCAGACACCCCCTACTCCCTCCTATGTGGCTGCAGGCCTTATTCTGTTATTTTATTGGGAGTAGGAACTTCCATTATTCGCTTTGCACTTTTCACAATTCACTTGCAATTCATGTTCTTCCTAAGTGAATCAGGTCTGTACTTAAAACACGTTGGTGTAAGCCTTAATTCTCTCTCTGTTAACCCTCTTGCAAAGACTGTTAGCTCCTTGATGGATTCCATTCAGTGCCTGGGTGCAAAAGAAGCTTCTTGTTTGTGCCTTCTCAGCATACTGAAGTCTACAAGTGGTTTTGCTCACTGTTTTTACTACAAGAGATCGTGTGGAGGAGCCAGAAGAGAAAATCCACAGTGCGATTATTGTTATTCACTCTTGCCTGGTATTTCTCTGAGCCTGGCTTTGCTGTAGCCCCAGTACTCTTCAGATACGGGCAACATCAGCCCAGACACACCAAGCAGGCCCTGGTTTCATTAACAACCTTTGTTTAGAGCTCTAGCTGCTAAATTTGTTGGCTGCTGCAGATGATATGAGTGAGAGGGAAAGCTGTGATGGTGCATCTTTAAAGGGAATAAAGCTAAACCTCTGCAACAGCCTCAGTGGAGGTTTATGGTGGGAGATGGAGCTGAAACCCTGAGCTCAGGTGAATCAGAACAAGGATTCAGAATACTGCCATGGCCTCTGGAACAAACCAACCATGACCAGTTTTGGTTTTACATGGATGTATCATGAATCAATATGAGAGTGACACTTTGTAGTAATACAGGCCCCAATCCAGCAAAGAACATGGACCCTCATGACAAGATCTAGAGAGAGGAGACATGATTGTTGCTTATACCAGTGAGGTAAATATCTGCAAGAGAGAAGAGCTATTCCATCTAAAGAAGAGTATCACGACAACAGTAGGTTGTCGTGGCCAGGCAGAAATATAGCCTAGCGGAAAAAAAGGAAAACAACCTCTGAGGGAAATGAAGTTCTAAAACTCATTGTGGGACTTACAATGGAAATATGAAATGGAAGTAGTTTTAAGAGAAAACTCAACAAATTTCTGCCTGTGCCTGAAGTTACAGGATTCTTTTCTGGACTGAAGACTCACACGAAGACTGCTGAATATCCATTTTGACACAGTACTGACTTAAAATTAAGTTGTGGATTATTTGAGGGAACGTATTTTCTAAGAAAGACACTGGATTGAAATTCCTAGAAGCTAAAGTCCACAGAGCAGCTAGAGCATGGCTGGAAGCAGCAGTCCACTGTCTTCCCTGTCCTCTATCCTGTACCTTCTATCTTCATTGCCTGGTTAGTGATCTGGATACAAACTAGTTTTCAGAGTGCTTTTTTCCCTTTTTACATTTGCGGTTAAGATAATAGAAGACAAAAGCCACACGTGCTAAAATGGTGATTTTTTTTTTTTTTTTCAGAATAAAGCTTGGTCTAATTTTGATACAATCTGGAAATCTCTATAAGAAACAAATCTACCATGTCATTTCTTCAGCTCCCTTTTCACAGCATAGTCTTAGCTTTGTCCAAGCAGCCATGAAAACATGAAAATGGATCTCTAATACCTCTGTCTGGAAGCAGCCTTTTTACAGTTTAATCCTTTTATATGTATTTGTATGCTCAATTTAAAATAAAGCCAACAGTTTCAGGAAGCAGAGTCTCAGTGAAGTACAGGCTAGAGGTACCCTACCTTTCACTTTGCTGGGAAGCAAATCACATCTTTAAGAAGCACACAATATGAGCATGTCAAAATGCAGCCAAAGTGAAGAATTTTACTTAAGCAATAAAGTTTTGCATAGCCTGCTTCTTATTATTTATAATTAATACATTGTTCAAGCTTGTATTAAAAAAATCATAGAAATTAAATAATTTCATATTTTACAATCTTCTGTAAGTGTATTAGTTCAAAGATTATTTAGTCTGCTATAGCATTGAGGCTATGCTGAAAACTAATGGAAAAAGAATTACAGAAATCCTGAAAATTAGTTTATAAGGCTCAGAGCACTATTCTAGTGAAAAGTAAAGACACCAAAATGGAAAAAAAAACCACTACAGTATGCAGCTTCTGAAAAAGAAAGTATTGGAACCTAAACAGCCAGAAGATGTAACTAGGAAGGTGTAAGTCACAATTTTAAAGTGTAGACAAGATATAATTACTATTATACACTGACCAGATGGAAAACCATCAGCCAAGAAGGAGTCCAGTGCCTGAAGAGCAGTTCAGACTCAAGTATCTCCACTTTAGCAGTCTGGGTTCTCTGTTACACTGCAGCTGAGCCAAAGACCAACACTCCTATTAAATCACCCCTACCTATAGAATACAATTAACACCACAGTGTATAAGAGACATGACTGTCTGTACCCTCAGACATACTGCGACACACTTGTTAGAAGTCAGAAATGGAAAGGTTTGGATAAAATTTTACTCTCATACAGAGCTTTAACAGAGTTACTCCACAGTTATTCTGAATGGTGCAGTGGGAGTAGAATTTGGCCTGGTGTTTTCACAGGTTAGTTAACAAAATATGACCCTTTTCAGGCTAGGAGAACAAAAGAGGTCACCTCATTCTCCTGAGCGGCAAAGTCTTTCAAGGGTATCAAAGAAATAAAAATAAAAGCCAAAATCACACTTCCTAGATGCACACATACTAAAAACACTTGTATGTTAAGGTATCACCCAATGAGAAAAACCCTGGAAGCGTCCCAGTGAGAGTCTGGCCAGAAACTGACCCACTATGGGAAAGGTGTATAGGTCCAAACAATCAATCTCATTCAAGGTTCTAGCGCAAGATAGTTGTGGAAATGGGATTTGACCTGAAGTCTTCTGTCTTTCAGCATCAGTAAATAACAGTACTTCATAAGGGATCTTGCAGAATTGCAAAGAACCTGCTGAATCTGAATCTAGTTTAATAACTCCTTGGGCAAAGGAAGCCTAATGCAGCTTCCCTGTTCCTTTGTGGGAAAGAGTTGATACAGATTATTCTCCTGCTTGCAAGGACATTCTGGTACAAGCAGTCCATTGTGTACAAACAGATCAGTTACCGAAACATCACTGATTTCATTTATTGTTACTCTAGTCCATTGGAGGAGAGAAAACAACTCTATATCAATATCTTAACCAAGCTGCAGTAAGATTTACAAATATGATCACAAAGTGCCTTTGAATCATGTGTGCAATTCTTTCCTCTCCTGCTTCCTCACACATGCATCAACTATAGCATTCATATGGTGATAGGAGAAAGCACAGATTTTCACTCTGTTTACACCACAGGAAAAGGTAGGACAAGACTATCACAAATGAACTCAAACAAGGACCTGGATCCTGAAGAGAGACCGTTCCAAGCATCTTGCCTTGAAAGGGAATCAAATTTCTTTTCAGGTTGCAGATTATTACCATCTCTCATGCTTTACCACAGAGGTTGGAATTTTTATTTGTTCTTTACTTTCCTTGAGGACCTCATGCTCTAAGAGTGTAGTATATTCTACTATAAGTGCTTTTGTCAAATTTAAACAACTTGTAGAACAAGAGCTTCTATTTTTTTCCCCCATGCTTTGTGGACCATGTCTCACGCTATCAGAGAGAAAAAATATCTCCTTGGAAGCAGAAAAGATGCTATTTTAAAGATGTTCAAAAGCAAATAAAAGTGTCATATCTGAAAGAAACAGGTGCTAGATGTTTCCCTCTGCTTATATGCAATGGGAATGAACATGTTAGCATGTCCAAATATTAATGACTGTTCAAGTGTTCAGAGGAAATCTCAATTGCTCGTGTTTTGATGATTTTAAATGAAAGACATCCTTCCCTGTTCTCTTTAGATCAACATTTGTCACAGTAATTAGCAAGGAAGTAATTATAATGTAATTTGTCAGAATAATCTGACAGGCAAAGAATTATGTTCTCAAACCTAAAGGAAAACATAGTTCTAGTTTTCCAACAGATTTGGTACATGTGGGTGGCATAGCAGAGGGTATTTGCCTTTAAGCAGGATAAAAACTTTGGCACTGTCTATTCTCAAGCAAAAATGTACAGAGGCATTGTCCAATTCTCTAGAATATGTTACATGAAGGCATTTTATCTTAAGAACAGAGTAGTAAATCTGATTTTAGCACTTTCTTCATGAAAAACTACATCTTTAATAGTGACTTAGAAATTTGCAGTTCAGTTGCAGTAGTTAAGTAGCCACCAGTTTTTTAAGACAGTGAGTCAACAACTTGGTCATTTGGTCATATTTACCAAGAGAAAAATAACTGTCTTCAAAATAAATATAAACTAGGAGATGAGGCATCAAAAGATGGAGAAACAAAGAAACAAGAAAAAATAAAGACATCAAATTAAAATTCCTGCTGAGGTTCAGGGTGGTATGATTGTTCTCTCCAGCAGCAGCTACAAGAGCCCCACATTTATCATCGGCTTTTTTGTTTGGTTTGGGTTCTTTTGTTTGCTTGTTTGGGGGTTTTTAGGGAAGAAATTGACCACAGCTTTACCTAACCAACAGCACCTGTATCTCTAACAGATAGAACACAGGCTTCAGCCTACAGTATTCCTTGATACTCCTTTTCAGCACTTCCAACAGATACTGTGATCTTCTGAAGGCAGGCTCAATATCGGCCATTTGCCATTTTCAGAATGCCTTAAAACCCTAGAATTTGCTGTTCCATTTGTCTGTTTATATGACTTGTTTATGTTTCATTTTAGTGGACTTCATGCTTTTGTACTTGTGGCATTGAAAACCCTCATTGATTTCATTGCTACATCTGTCTCAAATGAAATGAAAACCAGAGACGTTTTGTGTGTTTCTGTTTAGCTGATGTGATTATGGAATGAACAAACAAACAACAAACCAGCAATGATTCTGCTGCATTAGATTCCCATATGGATGAGAAAGGAAGAAACAAGTGACCATACATATTTCCTATGTCAATGAGTCCTACAAAAAGAAAATTTCAAGGTCATGCCTAAAACCAGCCAAGAACTTATTTTGACTGTTGGTTATGTGGGACACATCTATAAGTTGAGTATATCACAAATTCTTTTTTTGGATTAGGAGATTCTGCCTTCTGTAACGTGTTGTCATGTGGTCTTTGAAGGAGCAGGAGTATCCAACTACACCCATCCACAGTTTCAGCAGACTTATAACTCTAAGGTCTCTGTTCTTCTCTATATTCTTCTTTTGCAGGCGGCTAAAGGAGAAGGAACTGGAATAAAGAGCTACAGAAAAATAAATGTGACAATGATTTAATGTCCCCTTTAGATTACAGTGTACAGTCCTTGCAAAGCAAATCAGAGGACAGTGAATATGTCAGTCAAACCTGTGCACGGCACCAGTTCTCCATGGAACTGCTTGCTACAGCAAGAAAATTCACTGGGAAGGGCAACCCCACCTGCAAAAACAGCACAGTGCTCCTCAAGCTGGACTTCAGGCCTATCCTCTTTTATTTAGCTATAAAGAGAATAAGGGGTTTAAAAATACAGTTGGCATGAGTCTAGCATTACTTTCAGTGTTCCCAGAGAAAAGACAACACACTGTAAAGAGAAGAGGTGTGTCATCATTTTGGGTCAGAGCACACACCTGAACAGTCACATGCAAATGCTGCAATGTGAAGGCATGGATTCAGGAGTCCGTGGCTGGTGGGGGGTCTGGCACACAACTGAGGTGACAGCAGTGGAAAAGGAGCAACTAGTCATGTTGTGCTCCTTGAAACACAGGAGGGGGCCATGCCAAGACCTTCCTCAGTGTGAGGTAGGATGCCAGCTGCATGAAACAGGGAGTTTACTTGGTGCCTTTGAGGGTGACCTTCAGTACTGCTGGCACCAGTACTGAAGATGTTAGTGCCAATGACAGAGAGAGACACAGCATACTCAAGATTAAGGCAGTTAATTTCTGCCTGCAAAACAAGATTCTAACAGTTCCATGTGAGATGATGGAAATGTTACTTAAATTTAATTTTTTGTGGGTGGCTGCGGGCTGCATGTACTTCAGTTTTGGTGTCTGTCCCAGAAGCCCAATATGCTGAAGTACCTTGCACTCCCCACTGCACAAGTGCTACAGAACATGTACTGGAACATCATGGGCATCTCAGCCTAGAAACTGAACACTTTGCTTCCTGTTTGCCACAGCTCTTTGTTAAAGACTACCACGCACTGAACAGCAGACTGCGGAGCAGGCATTTGTTAGGCAAGTGACATACACCTAATGCAATGAACTAGTCGAGGGAGACTCTTTCTCCTTGTCTTATCTCAAAGCCATAAAGTGAGCTATCCAAGCTTGTCATGCTGCAAAGCACAGGGACCTCAGATCTCAAATGGGATAGCTGGCCCTGCAGCATTGCTACAAGGGCAGAGTGTGATGTAGGTAAGCCCACCCCTTCAATGCTACTGTGAAAGAGCCAGCTGAAAACAAACAGGTTACCAAATTCACCCTGTAAGGTGAGCTAGCATAGGGAGGCATAGCTTGACTAAAATGGGTGTGCTTCCTCTTGCTTTTTTTCCCAGTATTAAATGTGGTCCGTTTTCTCAATTTCAGGATGGTAGACAGAAACAATGAGTCATCAGTCCTGCTAAATCAAATTTCTATGTGTGAGACACATGCAAAAACAGTAACTAGGTAAAAAAAACCCATATGTAAGTATACTAGTATGAAAGCAAACTATTACTCAAAGGAATTCTGTGTTACTCTGTAGAATTGTTATTTGAGAAATGAAACCTGTTGCAAATAGCACATGATGGACAGTAAAAGATACTGCGTTTTTCCTTTATAGCAAAGACAGCGTCTTGGACAGTCTCACAACCACACTGCTTCTACCCTGGTGTTGCATAGAGCAGTAAGCACCATCACATCTTTGTGTACATTTCATTCCTGAGACATACACCATGAGTCTCTTTATGAGTAACAGAGATTAAGCAGCAACATAGTCTTTCAGAAAATAAGCTGATCAGTATATATACTGTAATAAGAAAAAAAAGAACTGCAGGTTTCAGAGGGAAAATGATCTAATATGAGAAAGGGGCTGTTGTAATTAAGATACACATACTAAAGTACTGGGAAAGAAAAAGGGAATGCAGAGCTCTCTTCACACTCATGAAAAGATTTAGCACCGAAGTTTCTTGATCATTTGGGGCTGAACCTCATAACTTACATTATCTATGTATTAAACACTGCTGCAACTACATGATCCACTAGCCCACTATGTCAAATAAAAAAGGTCTGTTTTCTCTTTTTAAAACATCAGCCTGCTGCTGCTAAATCATATGTTGGTGCTGCCTTCCACTGTTGTCACAACAGGAAACAGCCTACCTGTAGCGAAGGCCATTATGCTCATTGTTATTTTACAGCCTTTCCTTTAGGTTTTGGTTATGACAAATACCAAAACTGCAGAGAGAGAACAAGACTCCCATTCATTTTTAGGGTTTTCTAATTAGCTTTCATATATATATCCCTAAAGGGGGCTGTTCCTCTGCAATTTGTCTGCTCTGCACTCCATGAAAACCACAGTCTTGGCGCACTGCATTTCATAGAGGACTCAAAAGCTACCAGAAAGATAGCAGACCCAGACCCTAACAGCACCACGGGACATGCCAACACTTGGCACCGGCCTTCACCAGAAAAGGCCGCCCTTGTATGAGGGCTGCTTCCCCACATCCCGCTGAGCTAAGCACAACGTGCACCCCCTCAGCTAACGGAAACCTCCAGACCCTTTGCCTGTTTCCACGGGGGCCCAAAATGGAGCTAAAACTCGGGACAAGAGCACACCCCTGCCCACACAAACCAACACCGACCCCCCTCAGCGCACCACTCAGGGTCACAGCCGCTCCGGACTCCCACCCACTGCCCAACCGCCCTGCCCGCCCCTCGCTGAGGCGGCTCCGCCCACCACCACGCGAGGCAGGGCCCGCGGCCGGATGTTGTTGTTGTTGTTCCTGCTCCGCCCCTCGCCCCCTCCCCCCGCGGAGGGTGACGGGCGCTTCCTCGCCCGGAGCCGCTGTTGGTGCCGCCGCTGCTGCTGTCGCCTCGCCGGGGCTCCGCTGCCGCCCGCCCCGCCACCGGGGCGTCCCTGCCGGTGCCCTCCTGCCGCCTTCCGCGGCTGGCCCTGTCGCACCGCCCCGGCTCCTCTCTTTTTCAGCGGGCTCCTGGGCCCGGCTATGGCGGACTTCGACGAGATCTACGAGGAGGAGGAGGACGAGGAGCGGGCGCTAGAGGAGCAGCTACTCAAGTACTCTCCTGACCCGGTGGTGGTGCGCGGCTCCGGCCATGTCACTGTGTAAGGGCCGCGCTGGGGCCTGCGCGGCCGGGGCTGGCGGTGGAGGCCTGGACGGCAGCCGCAGGGTGACGGGCCTGGGGGTGGTGGCGGCGGCGGCAGCGGTTCCAGGTCGGGGAGCAGGGTGAGGGACGTACTGGGCCGTTACTGCTTTCGTGGGACTGCGGAAAGGCCCGTCGGGCAGCTGGGGGCCGCCTGAGTCTCGCAAGCGGATGCAAACCTCAACTGAGGCTCTGAGGAAGCAAGGCTGACTTGAGCTGTGACTAGCGGAGGAATGTGAAGTATTTGTCCAAATTGATGAGCTGTCAGGAAGTAAGGTTCCTGTGTATAACAGGTATATGCCGACACCTGAGCGCACCTGACCGGCTGGGCTATTGCTTAGGTTTGTTTATGTATCTGTTACCCGCTCCCGTCTGACATGTGATCACTAATATAGCTCTGGAGGCCTTCTAAGAAAGAAAAGGTATCCGTGAGTCAGATAGATGTGTGTAAAATCATGTTAAGTTATGATTTCAATCATGTTAACAGACGAGAGTGCCTTTCCTTCAGTCAGTTCTGTTAGCCTCACTCTACCGAAATATAGTGGTTGTCAGTTACCATGTACTGCTGCAGAAACTGAAATATCGACCTGGAGATGAAACACAGCAGTATGAACTTTTTTTTTTTTTCCCCCAGTGTTTACTGTTCAGCAAGACTAGGCTTGCAATAGAAGCATAAAGGTTGAAGGTATTGTGATCTATATCAGAGTTCCGTGAACTCTCCTGATTTGCAGATATAGACCTTTCCAGAAGACCAGGCTTAAATTTGGAGTGCTTTTGTGGCACATTAGCACGTTATTGCTATGTTTGGTTGGCATTAAGTAATACTAACAGCTGGGCAGTGCAGTTTGCTGTCTGCTTAACAACAGGAAGTAAGACATGATTGAGAGAAGTTTGGAGGGTTGGAAGGATGTAGATGGGCAGGAGGCTGACGAGGCCTCATAAAGAAACAAAAGCATGTAGCCAAACTGTTCAGTGTGTGACTGTTTATTGCAAAAAAAAAAGTTACCCATCCAGTGACTTCTCTGAAAATAAGCTAGTAGCCTCAGCCTGTTTGTGCTAGACAGCAAACCCACAGTTTTTGTATTAGCGAATGCAAACATATAAAGAACTGAAATAGAGGCACACTCTCCAATACTGGAAGGTAAGTTGTGTGAGACAAGCTCATGGCCCATTAGTGGAATCGTAAGAAGCTTGTATAGCATGTCTGTGACTAGTTAAGGGTGTTGTGGTTGAAGAAGGATGGTTGCCTCAATTGTTCATTAATTGTCACTAGCTCATTATTACATTAAGGTCTTCCTTGAAATATTTGCACTTCAGGCTTTGGATGAGCAATGAAATGCAAACATGTACCTCAAAAATTAGGCAATTCATCTTCGTCTACTTTCTTTATTGCACCAGGTGTGAACAGTTCAGCAAATAGCATCAGCCACTTTTACCTTTGTACAGCCTATAACTTTTCTTGTTATTGACAGAGAAGCTTATTAGCTTTATTATTAGTTAGATCACTGGCAGAATATTCACTTGATGGGTTTCAAGAATAGGTCAGGCCTTGTGTATGTAATGAATTAGTCTGCCCTGGTATAAAAACATGTATGACTTTGGAAGGTCTGACAAAAGCTAACAGCAGTTAAGCAAATGCTGGATTGATCTGTCCCTGGCTCTGCCTTTTAAAGAGTGGCTGACACTCTTCTGCAGGGCTTGAATTTAAACAGCAGCTCTCTTTTCATAGTCTATCCTCTCTGATCTTACATAAGAGTCATAATGTTGAGTTTGAAATATGTCATTTCCATACTTGCAGATTGATGTCAGAAAGACATTTATTGCCACTTAGTTTCATCCAACAGACAATGGAAGTGTATGAGAGACCTTTGTAAGCTGAGCAGTTAAAAGCAAATAAAGGACAGCGGGTAAATACTATCCAAATGAAGTATATGAAGCCTTGCCTTTCCAGAGTGTGGGGTTTTTTTGTTAGCTCTAAGTTTTCTTCTGAAACTCAGTCTTGGGACCATGCTGCACACAATTCCAAAACTTTTTTTTCTTTGCCATTGTTTTTTTAATATTCAGTTAAACTTTTCACACCAGCAGAGTTCAGATAGTTCAGTAGTCTGGAGTAATACTTGACTTGGTTTTTGATAACTTGAGGTGATCTCTTTTAATGGCAAGAAACTTGAAAGCTGAGAAAATAATAGGACTTAGAACTGAACTGAAAGCCCAAGGTATTTCATACTTGCTTCTAAAATCAGGGTGGAAAGAGGGGTACATGATGAGTTTGAAATTGCAAGAGAATATTTGTATTTGGTGTCTGATTGTGTTTTTCAATGGCTGTTCTCCTGTGCTTTCCTCTTCCTTGACTAGCTGAGACACATGTGCCTTTTCTGTACCAGACTGTATTAGCTAGTCTGTAGCAGACTGTATTTTGTAGTAGTAATACTGTGTTCATTAGCCTTTTGCAGTGCTGGAATGCTGGAAAGCCATTGTGATGTGCTAATGAATGCCTTTCTGTGCTGTTTGTCATCTTAACATATTCTGTGTTGATGCAAGATAACTGTTTGAAGAGGAAAAAAAACCCTCACCCAAGTCAGTTTCTTTAAACTTAATTCTGCTGGTACATTTTTTGAACCTTACTCTGTATCAAGGACATGAGAGTGAAAACAGGGCTAAATGGAAATTATGGATAGTGTGTGTTAAGATTTGTGGAATATATATTTATTTTGTAAAGGCTGTGAACACGTGGAACTAAAGAGTATGGTTAAGAGCAATGAAAAAATGGTTTAGTGTCCCAGTAAGAGAGGACAAAGGGGAAAAGAATAGCGTGTCAGTTTTATATGTTGTGAATATCTGAGTTGCAAGCTGAGAAAAGGTTTCAGGTTGGCTATGTCCTGTACTGTAGCTTCTGTACTTTGATGTTTCTACCTCTCAGCTTTTCTTTCTAAACTGTACACAAGGGCAGTAACTGAGCTGAACCTTTCAAGCAGAGTCATGTTCAGGAAACACTTTTCCAGGTTCCAGGAAGGTTAAAGAAAGCATTCACACAGGAGGTGAACATGGATCTGTTGAAGACATGATGTAGAATGGGGAAAGCATAGAGCAAGCAGGGAGGGGTACTTGTCACTGAGGATGCAGTATTGTAGAAAAGAAATCTAGTGTTGTATGAGGACAGCTGGCTGAGGAAATGCATTTCCAGAATACTGATTTCCAAAATATTGATTTTAAGATATCTTTTGCTGCTTTTTGTCAGGGCTTTTATGTCTTTATATTGAACATGTAGTAGTGCTCTGTGAAGTTTCTAGGATTTTAATTTCCAAATTGCAGCTTACAGTCAAGATTGATAATACTGAGATCATATAATTGCTTATCAAAGCTTTTAGTGTATGGAGTCACTTTTTTGCTACTTGCACATGGTGACAAAACTGCAATACAGAAGTCTCAGAATGCTGTTGGTAGCTGTTTGAGTTAGCTTTGATATTTCGATTTTGCTACCCCACCATAAACGCTTGTAAATGTTGCCACAAGCCTCAAGTATGGAGTTTTGGTCTCATTTACTTATAACTTCACCAAAGTGTAACTGTGGTGAAGAAACTCAGAACTTTCTGTGCCTCACTCTGCCTCAGCCCATTTGTAAATTCAGATACCTCTACAGCTTTCCCAGTAAGGTAGTCTTTGTTGACATGACTTTTGCAATCTCCATGAATATTTGCTTATGTTTGAGGCTTTCAATATGTGAATATTTTTGGATCATGCATTCACAAAAAAGCCTTGTGTGTGTCCTGCTGATTTCCCAGCCAGTCTTCAGCATGAGACTGAACAGGGCTTTCTCTGCAATTACATCTTTTCATTACTTAACTGAAAGCAGGGAGACTTTTGTGTGCCTTTGTCTTGCCTGCTCATACCTCAGGGTGAAGGGTTTCCTTCCTTATTATTTTGGGTAGAGAGATAGCTGAAATTCTGTCTTGTGTTGGTGAGGGGCTCAGCTGTGGTTTAGTTCTTGCAACAAGAGCTGCTTTGGACTGAATTATCCTATCCTTGTAGTTGGCCACTCCCTTAATGTTCAAAATAATATTTAATTCCATTATTCATGGAAAATCTCTTCTGGATGTTGAAGCATCAAGTACATGAAGATCATTCTTTGAAGGGACATCTCTTTAGGCATCTGTCTGATTTGATGAATTACTTATATATAGTAAAGAGATGTTACCTTTTAGCTTTGAGACTTCTGATGCCTGCTGTGTATCTTGAACTTGGAGTCCTTCTTATGCTCCTGGCTGCTTATGAAGTGTATACAGATCCAAGGGATTTTTTCAGGCTTTGGTTCCACTTTACCTTACTGGCAATTTTAAGTAGCTTAGCTGACAGGGCGTGACACTTCTTTCTGATACTTATGTAACTTTTGGCTCAGCACTTGGTTTGACTCAGGATTTTAAGGAAAGGGTGGATGATCCTCCTGTCATCGAGTATTCAACAGGATTTTCAGTGATGGGAGTATCTTTCCAGTAAGTCTTGGTTTTCTTTGATTTGTGTTGAAGTGGTAAACTTGCCATATGTTTCTCTGGTGAACAATGTTAATTTGTAACTTCACCAGTTTTAATGGATTTATAGGGGTTACAGAGTCACTATTCTAATTGCAAATACTCATATATGCTTAGGTAGCTTACATGTAACTAAAGTCTCTGGGGAGACCTTATTATGGCCTTTGAAGAGGCTTATAAGAATGCTGAAGAGGGACATTTACCAGGGCCTCTAGTAACTAACTGGACAAGGGCAATGTTTTTAAACAGGATGTGTCGATTTAGGTTGGATATAAGGAAGACATTTTTTATGGTGCTGGTAGTGAGACACTGAAACAGATTTCCCAGAGAAGTTGTGGATGCCTCATTGTTGGAAATCTTCAAGGCCAGGTTAGACAGAGCTTTGAGCAATCTGGTCTAGTGGCAATGGGGTTGGACTAGATGATCTTTGATAGTCCTAAATAATTCTGCTTCTACTGCCTGCAGTCAGTGATCAGGAGATAGCTTGTTTATTTTTCCTTGAAACCATACATAGAAGTTGCCTACAGAGTCAAATTAACAAAATATGTAGCCCAGCGTGCTGGTGCAGACTGAGGCAAGAGGCATTGCTGCTTGTGGGCTGCATGCAAGTCTAGCTGTTCCTGGGGTCCATTCTTGTACTCTGTCATCTGCAGTTGTGGGAGGTGATGTATACTTCAACATCATCTTTCCTTTAGTGTCTGTTTGCCAGGGAACTTGTGTAGTCTGTCTTCAAATCTGTTGTCACAGTCTTCATCACTTATCTCAAGTGAAAAACCACAGAATTTTGCTACTTGCAGCTTAAAGAAGCACTTTTTATGTTTTAAACCAGTAAGTATCTGGCTAGTTTCAGTGAGTGCCCTCTGTTGTGGCATTTGGTGATTAACAGTCAATCATTCACCTTATCCACTACCTTCCTGAATCTTTGCACTTTGATCATATACCCCCCTCAGCCTTCTCTTTCCCAGGTTAGTGTCAACCTTGTCAGTCTCCTAAAGCAGCTGTTTTATTCCCTTATTATGTTTTCCTTCTCTGCTTTCTCTTAACTCCACCAAGTCGTCAATGAAATGTGGATGCAAGAACCTCACCTAGTACTGAATATAGGGGTACATGAGGGTTTTATGGAGAGTCAAAATGATGCCCTCTGTGGGCTTCTTAATCTTTAATCCTGTTATTCCTAGGGGTGTCCAATATTTTTGGCAGCTGCTGCTTGCATTGAGCAGATATTTAAGAGAATCATGACTGGTGATAAAAGATCTCTCTTGTGAGCTGTAGCTACCAAGCTTCAGTTGAGTATCATGTAAGTATAGTTCAGCTTTTCCAAGATGCACCACCTTTATATATGCAGAAGCTCATCTGTCACCTTTTGCCCACTGGGTTTTGTGAGGCCCTTCCACAGTAGCTCAACACTGGTATGGCACTTAACTGCCCATTTGATTACTTGGATAAGTTTCTCCATTAGCATGCAGATCTTTTTGTTCAGTAAGGGGAAGAAAAAAAAAAAACCTGAAATAAACCTCAAGAAATACCTAGCTGCTCAGTAAACATACTGCCAAAACAAATCAGGTCTTTTCAACTACCAAAGTTCAGGTAAGCTTTTCTGCCTACAGCTGAGCAGTGTGTGTTAGGTCTTGCTGCCTGTATTCAAGTCTTATTCAAGCAGTTGAATTTCTGATTTGTGGTGTTTGTAGTATCTGATAGTAAGACTGCTTTATCTTCAGAAGGTTATTAATTACAACTTAAGTTTTACAGTAACTGCTGTTTCCTGAATTAGTAGCCAGTCATACAGTTTTACAAATTACTTTATTAGACTGTATAGTCTCTATTGGAAGTTATTGCCCAGGCTAGATGCCAGAAAGCATTAAAATATTCTTTGAGGTTTATCTGTTCATTAACTTAGCCAGCCAACTGGAAGATAAAAACCTCTTTTCTTAAATAGATTAAATGAAACTTCTGTACTATTTAGATCTTCTGAAACCTAGAATAGTCAGTAACTCCAGCTCATCTCAGACTTCCTCATAGCTTTACGTTTGCAATCAGTATGTTTCTTTCAAATAAGTTACCATTTAAGTAATTATTTAAATCATTAAAATAATGCTTTGTTAGGTAGTATTTTTGTGTTCTGAAACTTATTAATATTTTTTTTCTGAATAAGGAAGCTGGTATTGATACAGTTTTAACACATAAAACAGTTATTTAGCACAGCCTAGGTGAGCTTTTCTTTAAGATACATCTGTACTGGTGATGGAAGAGATAGTTCAGGCTGTGACAAGTACTTCACTTTTCATGCATATTGCATGTAAAGATTTTGGTGAGTTTGGGGAAGAGTCAGCAGTATCAACAAAACTTTAAGAAGAAGGCTATAGGCAAGATGGATTTCAGTCTGTGTACTATGGAGTACTTTTGTTGGTTAAGATAATTTTAAGAATTACTTTTAGCAACAACTTCTTCCCTGGAATTAATGCTGTTGCGATAGAAACCCAGAGGGTATTATGAGGTGCTTATAACTTGTGGCATGGAGTATAGTTATTTCTAATTTTGGTATGATCTTATTTTTGGTTTTGCAGATTTGGACTAAGCAACAAATTCGAAGCAGAATTTCCTTCATCTTTGACTGGAAAGGTGAGTATCTGTGAATAGGAATTTGAAATCAGAGTTAAGATTTTATTACAAAACAAGAGTTCCAGGTGTAGACCATTGTAAAAGTAATAAAAAGCACTGCTGTAGTACTAGCTTGTTTTTTGGTTGTTTTGTTTTGTTTTCCTTTGTAGGTTGCACCTGAAGAATTTAAAGCCAGCATCAGTAGAGTTAACAGTTGTCTTAAGAAGAACCTTCCAGTTAATGTACGATGGCTACTATGTGGATGCCTTTGCTGCTGCTGCACTTTAGGTTGTAGTATGTGGCCAGTTATCTGCCTCAGTAAAAGAGTAAGTTCAACTATTCATGTAAGTTTTGATATAGAATTCTGCAGGATTTGTCCTTGTTTTGTGGTGGTGTTTAGTTTTAGTTCTCTGTTTTTTTTGTTTGTGGGTTTTGTTTTTTGGTGTTTTTTGGTTTGTTTTTTTTTTTTCCCCTCCCCCAGCTTTAGAAACAGTGTGCTAGCGCTTACTTAAATCAGTTTGCTTTCATACATTTTGGTATTGTTTGTCTGTCATATTAAAACAGACACCTGTAAGGACTTTGAGCTTATAACTCAGTGGTAGCATAGCTGGATTTTTCCACTAGACTGTACAACACTTACTGAAGTAACTTTCAACATGCTATTTTAATAGCTGCATTTTCTGTCATACAGTGTTTGGGCTTATCAGAATTTGTCAGTGATTGAGTGGCAGTTTGCTTTAAGGAGCTTCTGCTTACACTGTGGTTCACATAGCCATAACTTGTTTAAAAATGCAATTATAAAAATATAATAATTGATTTTTCTTTTGAGATTTTTCTTCCAAGCTGTAGATGAGTAAATTGGTTTTTTTGCTTGCCTTTTTTTTTTT
>NDXB01015825.1:147904-160690 GCA_002631895.1 Agapornis roseicollis | reverse complement strand
TTTTTTTTTTTTTTAATTTTTTTTTTTTTTTTTATGTTTTTTTTTTTTTTTTTTTTTTTTTTTTTTTCACAAAACATGTTACAAAGCATACTTTCTTATCATTGGCGTGCTAAAATGTGTACTTGAATTGTAGTTTTAGCTTGCTCAAATATTACATTGCATTTTTAAATTAAAAGCTGGATAGTATTAAATCTTCCTAATAAGCAAGTCTCTCTTCCACTTAATTTGTGCTTTTGTTGTGGCTAACAAATAATTTGCTGTATGGGTTTTTCTGTACACCATTGGTAGAATATATAAGCTTGTCATCCTAGTGTGCTGGAAATGCTACACTCAAATCAAGTGTTCCTTTCTGGTTTTGTATATCCTCACCTGCTCCTCACTGTAAATCATTGAGATGTCAAGAGCAGTGATTAATTAAGCTGCACGTGCAAGTGCTTTTTTTTTCACCTGTCAAGTAGGAAGAAAACTTACTATAGTGAATTGTGTGATGCTGCTTAATTCATTTCTTTTTATCCCAAGCTCTGAGGTTTGCAGAAATATTTTACAGTCTAATTTTTGTTAACATTTCTGTGTTGGTAATGTGACATGATTTGGGAGCTATGACTGTCCCAAATTATACCTCAGGAAGGATTCTGTTTAAAGCTCTGGAAACCTAAACAATTCTTGAGGCTGCATGTGATTTTATATCACACTAGTCAAATTACTTTAAGCTGGCTTCTTATTTAGACAAACCAATTAATAGTACATAACTACCTATCAATTTCTTATTTATGTTTATGTATTGTAATATATAGTTTTATAGGAATCTGAAAAGCTTGGATGTTTTTCACACTCTTTGGGGCAAACAATGAAATTAAATTGTATAGTGATCTTAATCTGTTATTAAAAGGTCCTGGAAAGGAAGATTACAAGGTAGATTCAGGTTTTGAATCAGTTTTGCCATTGGTTTAGCAGCGGGTGGGCAGGCAGATGCCTGCTCAGAGTAGAACCTATTGCCATTTTTCACCATTGATAGAGTAGCCTTTCAGAGTCAATGAGCTCTGTCAATGTGAGCTTGTCAAGGCTACAACTTCATAGACCTGAGAGGCGGTTTGAGAGGTCAGCCCTTTTCAGGTTTGCTGTGATGCAAATGAACTTTAATGCTTAAACAACTATTGGAATTTTTATGTCTGCTCCTTGTTCTTTTTTCTTCACAAAGTCATTGACGAGACATTCAGTGCTTTTTAAATTGGAAGTTGCATTGTGCTAAAGACCTAGTACAGATTTACGGAGGGCTGAAAGCAGTTAGATCATGTTCTTTTCATGGTGCGATTAGAATCAAATCGATTTCCCTACAGCCTTCAGCATTCAGATGGCAATTTTAACAAAGCTTGGGGGCTAGACAAGGGACAAAACGACTGAACTGAATGTTAATTACACTCTGCAGCCTTATTTTCTTTTGATTTGGAGCTGACTGGCAACTAAATTAACAAAAGTGTGACCATAACTGCTGCCCTATTTTCATTTAAAAGGAGAGCAGACTCTAAAAGGCTATCTTTACAAAGAAACAAGTGAGGTCTACTGATTATTGTTAAAGGGCACTGTCTTTAAAAACATAATAATAACAATAACCCCCAAAATACTCAATCCCCAATTGATGTAATGAATTAGTCACTAGCACATCCACCTTGTGATAATTCCTCTACTTGTGCTTTTTAAAATAAAACATAATTAAAATTCAGTGTAATGATTACTCATAGGTAGCAATGATCTAATTTTTAATCATGTGACCACAGTACATGCTTAGATATGCCTCCCCAAAATGCTTCAGTATTAAACTAGAGAGAAACTGATGTTTGAGAACCAAGATGCTAATATTTAGTGGGAAATGAGTAATTTGTTATCTGAGTTTTATTTTACCCAGGCATCCTTATTTCTCATGACAGCATTTAGTATGATTTGTTAAGGTTCATTTACAGTACTTGTATTTTGTACTAATAACAGCAAGATGCTTTCTCATCCCTTCCCCTCACCCCTCTCTGCCTTGTAAGGAAGCTGCAGCTGCACTAAGTTGTATTTGATCCTTGTCATTGCTCTGTCTTTTTGCACCTGCAGCTCTGTTGGTCTCATCTTAACACCTGGCACCATGAATTATCCTCTTTTTATTCATAGCCAGTAGCAAATCCCATTTAGAGCTGAGCAGTATATATTCTGGCAGTCAAATGACCATAAATGTCAGTATTTATTTCTTAAGTGTAAATATGACTGAATAATTATATTCAAAATGCTGTGAAATTTTACATCACAGAAAGTCCTTTTAATACTGCATAATCTTAAAAACCTCTGCAAACAGCTTTAAGGATTCTTTATATGAAGTGTCAAGTGTGGGCAACATAGGCAGTAAAACTTTACTTTAGAATCCTAAATACTGGGTTCACTCTTTATACAAAGCACAGATATAGTAATAGTTGTTTGTGTAATTTCCTGGAACTTTCTGCATTTGGTTTTCAGTCTCTAAAATCTGGATATAAAAGTCACAAAAAATCTCTTTTGTTTAGGGTATTGCATGTTTGTACTTGACCTACAGCATTGCAAAATAGTTGGCAACATTTGTCAGTTTAGATACCAACCTTCTCAAAAGCAGTGCATTTAGACCACTGATAACTAGGGGAGCAGTGTTCCTGCTTTTATACTTACATCAATTCATAATTTCTGTGGATTTTGAAGTTGTAACTGCTGTAAGAACCAGAAAGCATATACATATGAACAGTTGTTCCAAAATGCTTGAAGATAGTTATTTGGGTGTTGTAAAAGGTTGTTCTTTTCTAGTTATTATTTAATACCAGAGAGAAGTTTTGGTAGTACTACAGACCACCCTGTACTCAGTCACTGTCCTGTACCTCTCTTTCACACAAAAGCAGCTGCAAAACAGTTTTTCTAAAACCAGTCAAGAGTAAAATTCTTTCTCATTTGTCTTCCAGACACGAAGATCGATTGAGAAGTTATTAGAATGGGAAAACAATAGGTTATACCACAAGGTGAGTGCCGCAGGGAGCAGCTTCGTACTGTTGGAGTTTGAATTGCACAGTATGGAAACAGATGCTTTTGTTGAACGAAAAATATGAAAGGTGGACAAATGGGCTAGTCTGTGTGCTGCAATAAAATACAGCTCATTTTTCTTCTTTTTCTTTCCTCCTTGTCTAGCTGTGCTTGCATTGGAGACTAAGCAAAAGGAAATGTGAAACGAATAACATGATGGAATATGTAAGTTAAAGGGCTGTTTTGTGAGTTTCTCTATTAAATGATCATTTATTTTGCTTCTGATCTTATTCTTTTCGTGATTATTAATCAGTAAAGGTGTCAGGAGCTTAATCGCCTGAGTGCAAGGATTTTCTACGGTTCACAGATGCATGGTTTCATGTGCAGGACTGATTTATAAAGTTATGAATGACTTGAAAACAAGGCTTCACTGTGTTCTGAAAAATAATAAATTAATTGCCAAGATAAAATAGCTTGAACATGTGCTGATGGAGTGTGAAATTTTAGATGCTCTATAAAGAATAAACACAACTTTGGTTACGCAGCAAGTCAGATATAGCTGTTTTATATAATGCTAATCAAGTTTAAAAGTATGGAAGAAGACCTTTCAACTAAGCTGTTGGAGCTTAAGAAACTTTTAGCCTTTTTAAATTTTAACTGCCTCTTACCTCAACTGTCTTGAAAGTATCTTTATCTCTAAGCTGTGTCACTAAAATATTTTTAGATCAGTCTCTGGAGTTTTAATTTACTCCAGTCTTTGGCTGAAATTCCATAACCACATCTTGGAAATATACAGTGAGAATATACTGTTTAAAATGAATGATATCCAATGTGGGATTTCAGTTTGTTTAGCTTGCAACCTTCTTTCTCTTTTTTGGTGCTGCTTTTATTTCAATTTTCAAAATAACTTGGAGGTACATAGAATAAGATGAAATTAAGCTGCTAAAATGTGAGAAGCATCAGAATTTGCATACTTTTTTAATGCTGTAGGAAGTAGGTGATAAGAAGGGTTAACCTGTTAAAAAGGAAGATTAGTATTTGAGAAAGATCTGCTGTATTAGTTATAACTATCTACGGTCTTTATCATGCATATAAAAACTTTAAAAGTGATTAAGCAGTTGGAAAAGATATTAAAAGAATACTTTTCCTTTAGTATTCCTCCTTTTCCTGTTTGTAATTTAGATCTTATTTCTAGCCTGAAATATAAAATCTTTAAAGTGCCTTTTCACAGAATGACTCTATAAGTAGATTTTTTTTGTACCATCTGTTCTACAATTTTGTTGTTGTTCAGATCTAAGAGGTGTGGCTGAAAATGGAATAAAGCAAATTTCAGAAAGTATATTTGAACTTTACCTAAATGAAGTGTTTCAAGTTTCATTTCACTGAAAAGTTTGTTTTCCTACAGGAGGACATTGTTACATCCAGTGTTTTGCAGATTCAATTGAAAAAGACATTTACAATGCTAATTTGTAAACGCTATAGCCCAGCAACCTTTACAGATGAATATTAATTCTGTTAAATACAATTAAAATAAGTTTTACATGATCTGTTTACATTAATATGTAGTCATAAGCATGTAGTTTCACAGGCTAGAGACTGAAGTTTTTATTTTCAACTTTGTAAAATGTTTAATATGTTACATATATATATGTTATATATATAAAGAGAGAATTTTTACAAACCCGCTCTACCATTTTTTCATTTTCAGGGAACTGATTTGCTGGTCTGTTGTCCCTAATGTTGTGTTTATGATTTAATTTTAAATATGTATCCTTTCTTCCATAGCAGATGATTTAAATTAGATTCCTGTACCCAAAACTTGGTGCTTTTCTAGCCTGAGGTTCAAAATCCACTGTTGTAAATGCTAAATTAAATAAATAAATAAATATACAAAACCACAATAGCCTTACATCTTTGGCATAAACACAGAGTTCCAGCTTTGGGTCTTTGCTCCTTTTTTGAAACCCTGCCTGAATATCAGTAGCCCTGGAATTTGAAGCATTCACTGGTTGACTCATGTCAGGGCTCAGTGGATTTTGAGCAGTTTACATCACTTCTGAATATAAGTCAGTTCTGAATATCTCTTAAAAGTAAATTTATACATCTGATTTTGATATTATTTTGAATCTGTTTGCCTTAGCAATAAAATCAGAGACTTCTTTTCTGATGTCCATTATGCAATCAGAGATTGAAGTGGTTACTCTCTAAGCAGCCAAGTTGTGTTCTCATTTACAATCAAAAACGTTTAGAAATTTATTTTTTTTAAACTTCTTAGAAAGCCAAGCTCCCCTTAAAAATAAATAAGATCGTTGGTTATGTTACTGGGTGCATTTATTTGTTTATGAGTACAGTTATGCTGCTGTGTAATGACTGTTATTTCTGAAGAAAGTGCACAAGTGAATATTTCCCTTAAGCTTTCTGTTTAAAGTAGGATGAATGCTTGGATTGTATTCTGGAGTGTATACTACCATGTGTTCCTTGCTCAGAAGCACCTAGTTTAAATTTAAATAGGGGCCATAAGAATAATCATGCAAAAGCATTAGTCAGGTTTCTTGCAGATTCTTAGGTATGGGAACTTTGCAAAGATTGAGACACCTTTCTATCTGTGCAAATATAATTTAGAATACTATATTAAAAGGAAAAAAAATTAAATAAAGGGAATCGAATGTGTAATTTAAAGATAACTTTTCATACATTGCGCCTTCTGATTTTTTTTAAATGAATGTTTATCTCTTTCATAGTCTTTTCCTAATAAAGTGAATGAATTATAGTAAAGAATAATAATGTAGTAGCATATTTCAGTTTGTTTAGATGTTAGGTGTTGGTAGGCAATCCATCTAATATATGTTTGTTTTCTTTTTATACAGGTCATCCTTATAGAATTTTTACCAAAGACACCAATTTTTCGACCAGATTAACATTTGATTTATTTATAGAGACTTACTCAAGTATGTTGTCTTTCCAATGGTGCCTTGCTTGGTGCTCTGCTGGTGGTAACATAGATTGGATCTACAGAATCTTGTGGTGTTCTCATTCTTTTTTTTGTTTGTTTTGTTGGGTTTCTTTTTTTCATTAAGAGCATGTTCCAAGTGCATTTGGTCAAACTCTGCAAAGGAATTCCACACAAATGCTAACTGCTACTTAAGTTATTGTTACTTTTACTACTTCTGTTTATTAGTATATCTTGATTTTCAAAGAGTGTTTTATATGTGTGCGCACGCGTGTGTACATATATATATATATAACTAAATATACAGCAGAAAATGGTATACAAGCGAGCAGGTATTTTTTTATCCCAAAATGATACAACTGATTGACTGTGCGCTGCGTAATTCCTTTTAATCATTCATTTACATGCTGAAATACCTTCTGAGATCTTCCTAAACTTTTGTCAGTGACTAGTCAATTGTAAATATTTTTATTTCTTTTTGGGATATTGGCTAGCCTCTTCCAACAAAAGAAGGAGATAAAGTTCTTTTTGAAACTGCTATTTGGAACCCATATGTCATTGCATTAGTAGAAATCTCTGTGCTTTTCATAGAGAAGTCTAGTCAGCTGGTTCTGAAAAAGTTCTAATTTAAAGGCTTTGGGTTTTTTTGTTTGTGGGGTTTTTTTTGGTTGTTGTTTTTTTTTTTTGAAAAAATCCCCAACAAACTAGAATTATTTCACTCAGACTAGAAGAATTGCTGAGAGACTTGCATGTGTCTGGTTAGTAGAACTCAAGATCACAAAAGCATATTGGTATTACAATTTATAATGTAGCTGTTTTAATTCAAGATAATGTCATGTATCAGCTTTGTTCTGTTTACCAGATCCTGTGCACAGAGGTGTAGGAGAACTTGTTTTACTAGAAAGTATTGTCCAAGAGGACCTTTCAGGGTTTTTATTTTTGTTTGTTTGTTTTAAAGCCACATAAATGGAAAAGAGTATTGAAGAAATCTTGAATACTGTTCCAGATGCAAATGCAGATGCCGTGTATTAAAAATGATCAAAGCAGGGTACACTGGGCAACAGTGTAAAGTTTAAACGTTAACTAATTATTTATTGCACCCTTGCTTCTGCTCATTTTTGTTTACAAATATTATTTTCTGCATAAGATTTTTTTAACTGGATATATGATGTAAGCTTGGGTCAGGCCAGTTGTATTTTCATTTCTTCTACTTGTATCTTAGTTGTACCTATCTTCACATACAGGGGGTTTTTTTTAATTGCAACTCAATCATGTTTTTTAATTTCCTTTAGGTATCTAAAATTACTGTATGTGAACATTAATGTAAATTAAGATGTTCCTTGTACAGTTGTGGTAGCAAGCAATAATGTGAATATATGAAAAAAACAAATATACCCTGCTTAATATTTGTATGAATGAAAAGTTGATACCACTACAAGAATAGTCTTCTCTTTTTAATCTTTTAAATACAAGTTTTATTTCAAGGTAATGTATTACAAATACCTTGATGCTGTGAACTATTTTTCTATGTCTTCAAAATATTTATTCTCTGTAAAATATTCTCTAGTGAGTATTATATTCCTGAATTGTTGATAGTGGGAGTGGTCTAGAAAGTTATAAGTTTCCTTAAAACTAAATCTTCTGTATCTGTTCCCAAAACTCATCCTTTGCTCAGCTTTTGTCTGTGGATTCCTGTTGTTTACTTTGAAAATAGCTCAGCTATGCTTTTCATACAAGCCTACACAAGTGTGTTTGTTTGAATTAATGGAATATGATTTTTAATTAACAGATGGCAGTTTTGCACTGCCTCGGTCTTCTGCATCCCACAATGGTTTTTCTCCAAAGTAACTGGTTATAATGTTTTAAAACTCAATTTCAGCCTCTTCTTTAGTACAAATCTGGGTCTGCAGCACTCCTTCTCTCACTCAGAAATATTAGGTACAATCTCAGACCAGCTTCAGTCTGCAGCAGTGGCCAGAAGCCTGACACTGATGGCTGTGCAGGTGGGAGGTGCAGGGGAGAGGTTGGAATTGAACAAAAATGGTAACTGGTGATAAATATTGATGACCAGAAATACATGTTGATTTCTTCAAGTATCAGTTTCCAATAAAGTAAATATTGAATTATACAAGGCCTAGATTTTATTATGAAAGTTCTCAGTTGGCTGTATAGAAAGGTTTGTGTCATGGATGCAGTTTTCCACGGATAGTTCATTGTTGTGGAGGGATATGGCTTGTGCTATGCTCATACCAGCAGTGCATTCAGTGTGAGCTATTGGCCTGTTTACTACCCAAGCTTGCCATAATACATTCTGTGACATCACCACTACCTTTCCAGCAGTATCCCAAAATGACCTACAGTAAGGCTAATTTGACATGATGTGTACTGAAACCCCAGCAGTGAGCAGAGTGAGGCTTTCAGATTTACAAAGAGTGTTTCCTTCGTAAAGCTTCCACATGAGCAGTAGTGCTGGTTAAGATCTTGTGTACTTTTTGGGTGCATCTGCAGTCATCTACTTGGTTACCAGGCATCTCTGTGTTTTAACTATGACTTTCTCTAAGAATTTCTCTAAGAATATGGTGGTCCAGAGTAGAGCTCTGAGCAAGTAAAGTTAAATCCCTTAGTAAGGAAGCCAGAGGGATTGCCTCTTAAAGCATTTCTGATATTTTATTAAGACAATATCTCTGACTTAAAATACAAGCAGGAAACTTGAGAAACTGTGAGCATATACAGATGAGTTTTGTTCTGAAGTGTTAATTCTCCTGATGAGAAAGTGCACTCACCTAGTAAGAATGTTAGAAAACATTTTCATACAGTCCCTTTCTATTCATTCATTACAGTGATGGAAGTTAAACTGGCAGGAATTTAAATCAACTGTTTAATGCCTGCAGCTGTCATCAGGATTTTTCTTGGATGTTGTTTCTAAAATACTGTATCTAAGTTGTGTGTGAGTGAGAAGAAATGTGTTGCCTCTTTTTTTGTCCAGTTGGCAAAGAAAAAAGTTGCAACAGTTTGAACAGGACAGAAGCTATAGTAGGATTTCCAGGACACAGCCTGGAACATAACATAAATATTACATTGTAAGAACTTGCTCAGCTTCTTGCAAATTGTTAATTCCTACAAATAATCTTATTCCCAGTTTCCCTGAATAGTAGGAGTTAGGTACCCACTTGGTATTAATTGTTTAACAGATTATGCTAGTTACGTCTGTTTCGCCTTTATCCTGAAAAACTAATGGTAAAGGCATCAGTGACTCCCTGTGAAAGCTAATTATTATCTTTAGGTATGGTGGCCTTTAGCCGGCCAGTAAAGATTTCTTTTTACTGTAATATAATAGAACTAAATTATTTTTTATCTTTCAGTGACAGTTAGGAACAAGTCCTGAGTGAGAGAGGTTTTCTGTCTGACCCTACATGAAGAATACTTTAGAGCTCATATATTGCTAAACAGCTATGATTTGAAATTTGGGATTGGCAAACTTCACCAGAAATAAAGATGTTTATGGAGATAAGTTACATGAAGTAAGTACATTTTTTGCAATAGCTCCGTAAGAGTCATCGTAATAAAACTATGTATGCAAATCCAAAACTTCCTGCCGTACTCAAAACCAGGTAGATTGTAAAAACTTTTTACAGTCTTACGTAGATATAAATTGTAATATTTAAATCAATTTGTTAAATGATACCTCTTTGTAAATCTCAAGACCACGATGTTTAAATGTAATGCTTTATCTCAGAGATAACATGCTTACTTACAAGTAATTTTTCATTATTTTTTTTCTTTTTTTTTCCTAAAAAGCCTTTATTTAGCTCTGAAGATTGTAGGAAAGAGCTTTAAAATGCAGTCTGCAACTGCTCAGAAGCCAGAAGGCAAAAATAAAAAACCCCAACTTGTCTTTATTTCCTTCCCTCCACCCCCCACCCCAAAGTTTCCATTTTAAATTGGTCCCCTTGTTTTGGGAGCCCTAGCTTATGGTTTTTGAGCAGCTGGCAATAATGCAAATTGTTCACCAAAAAAACCCCATTTGAATTCTGAACAATTTAAAGAGATCACTTTAATTTGAAAAGGCAAAATACTTGTTAGGCAAAGAAAATCCCTGGTTCTTTTAAGTTCTCCCAGCACTGCTGTTGAGTAATTAAAAAGAAAGATCGTGATGACCGTATGTTAGGTCAAAATCCAGATGATTTCATGTAAAGGAAATGCTCAATTAGAGAGGTCTCCAGGCCCAAAATCTCTTGAATTCATAGTAGCAATTTATTAAGAGTAAGTGGCCCTGGCTAGTTTTGTATCTGTAACTAAATTCATTTATGTTACTCTTCAGCAACCTTGGTTATGAAAAGAAAGCATTTTAGAAGTAAGATCTGTATTCATCACCACCTGTTTGCTGTAATTTTTGTGCTACTTCTCCTTTAAGCCATGTTGCATTTCCATCACAAACAGTTAAGTGTATGATCGTTATAATGTCTTTAATAGCCATATTGTAGGTAAAAATATTAACTTCTCAGGGACTAATAGGAAATAGGAAAATGGAGTTAATGAGCTGAATGCCTATCTGCATGAAGGCTTATTTGCAAACGGAACCCTAGAAATCTTCTGATTGTAATATGCATGACCATTATGAATGTTATCAGTATAAAGCTATGAAAGCTCCCTTTACCCTGTATTATTAGGCTGCTGAATGTCAAAGTATGTTGGATAAGGATAAATGAAGTTTTTCTTTTTTTCACAATTTGGATAGAGTGATTATTTCTGATGGTGCTACCTTCTTAATTCCTCTGTTTATTCTTTGTAAGGTTCTCTCTGTAGGCTAGGCGAATCAGGGAATAATGGTATAATGAGAAAACGGCATCATTCCTTTTCTTAAGGAACTGGAAAAACTTCAAGGGGACAAGTATCCTAGAAGCAAAAGATTTCTCTACTGAAAATATCATGCATTTATTCTCCATTAGTTACAGAAATCCTTTTGTTGCTAACAGTGTTTTGCAATTCATTAATTTTTGAACTTGATCTTTTTGCACACTGACATTTCAGTCAGCATGGCCTGAATTAGAGACTACCTTTGAAAACTTAAGGAAAACCCCAACCCTGAATCCTTACAGGAAACTGCATGTATTGACACTTGTGCTGTTGTGTGTATGTCCACCACATACACCCGGGTTATACATCTTTTATAAACTCCATTTCATTGTTCATGGAAGACGTCCTTTTAAAAATTCTTCTGCTTAGTTTACCTCAATACTGAGATTTATTTTCTTGCAAAAAGATTCATAAATGCTTGACTCCTCAAGAATACAACAGACCATTAGGAAAGATTTAGTGAGGTAAAAGATGAAACAGGAATTAGGAGAAGTAACACCCAAAAGATTGAGTTTGGAGGTTAGATTTGGAATTCTCTGTGATGGAAAATAGTTTTGAACTGATCAAAATGGTTTTTAATAGTGAAAGTTAAGTAAAAGCTAGCAATCCATGAAGACTGTCTTAATTTCTGTTACTTTAACAAGTGTATTATTGATTTGTTTTGGTTATGCCCTGATGGATAGACAGTTCTGCTATTATGCACATTTTGAAGTAAGCTTTCTTCTAAACTATGCCCAGACCAAAACAGAATCACTGCTGAGAGCTGCGCAGCAAGTACAGCACAGTCTCTTCCTAAGCTGGAGCCTGTAATGCATGGCTAATTGTTTCCAAAGAAAATTCTTGCCTTGTCCAGATAGCTCCTGTCATGTGACGGTTTATCTAAAGCCTGGGAGTGGGGTCCAGTTAGGACAGTTTAAGGTCAGGTAAGTAAGTGAGACTTTTGTAGTTAGGTGTAGCTCTTATGGAGAAGGGAACCATTAACATGGTCACTTTTGGAGGGCAGATAGTTGATTTTATAATGTTTATTGAAACATACTCCCTCCTCCTTTATAATTTTATCATTCAGAGTTACTTTGCCTAGACTGGGTAGTTAGCTGAATATTTTTTTTTTTCTGTTAGTGTTTTTGGTTTGTGAATCCATTGTTAAAATCACATTTGGAAATCCAAAACTCTGGATCCTGGTGCAATATAACTGATATTTTTAGGAGCTTTATGTTTAAATTGATTTAATTGTACCTATATAAATGTCTCATTCATCCACTCTAAATGTTTATCTCTGATCCTTCTGTGCTTGCAGCAGGCTTTCTGACTTGTTAGGTTATGCAGTGTACCTACTTGGTAATACTGTCAGTGAGCAGTTTGGTTCAGTGAGATAACAAGGAATGCAGAGTAGTCCCTGATTTGAAAAGTGTAACTCAGATTCTTGTTTCTGTAAAAGATCAAGTTTGGCAATCAGAATACAAAACTAACTCCAAATGAAAAAAAAAAAAACCTGAAGAGAACAGTAAACTGCAAACCAGTGCCTGAATATTGTGTGCTAAATCAGTCCTATGTAATTCATGTCACTTTAAAAGAATTTGCAGAGAATTGCATCGTATTATACACGCTTAGGAAAAAATCTGTTAAATGTACAAATCAGGAACAGCGAATAAGTGACTGAAAGGATGTTAACTTTCAGGAAGAAAATGCATAAGCAATAATTTAGCCTAGAACTGGATATTAAGGAAGCTGCTATTTATAGAGAGACTTGATGGTAATTTTGCCTGTTGGGCATCTCCTCTCATCAGATGTTTAGAATGATAGGGTTGCTGCGATTTCCACTATTGTAACATTCCTCTTCAGATATTTGAAGTCCGGGTGAGAGACTGAAAGCTTAGAGGCCAGTACTGTGTTCACAGGGTGCACGGCTTTGGGAGGAGAAGACAGGAAGAAAAGGACTTTTTTTTTTTTTTTTTTTTTTT